>JAOWBN010044089.1:0-33963 GCA_028565015.1 Pinguicula moranensis
CATAATGCATTGCTAGATGCCGTTTATGATTTATAAATTAATGAGATTAATTTATGAACCGATCTAGATATGGATCCTACTGGGTCGCTCTATTTGGCAAATTGAAATATTAATAATTAATTACGTGTGACCTAATTGGCCGGTTTCACGAAAGATTTGAGCTCAATTATTTCGAGGAGATTAAATTAGGCTTCGGTTGGACCCAAATAAAAATAAATTGCATTTTAATTAAGCCCAATTTGATATAAGTGGTCGCTCAATTAAAAGATTTCTTGAGAATAGTTTCTGGGAGAAAAACTCTCACAATCCACGACGAAGAAGAAGTTGAGGTCGTCGCCGCCGTGTCGTCGGTCTAGGGTCTAGCAGCCCATTTTTCTACTCACCAAGGAGTGTTCATAGTAGAACTCCTCTTGGTTGGGGATTTCGTGAGTCAAGAATCATACGGGACTCGTACGGGATTTTGTTAAATCGATCCAAATCCTGCGAATCGAGGTAGGTTTGCTAAACTAACATAAAGAGCATGCTAACATGTATTTATTGGTTTTACGTTTCGATTGTGGTTCGAATTTGACAAATTCGTAGAATATTAAACGTGTTCTTCACCCAACAACTTTTTATATTCAATTCTCTTCCTTTTGTAATTACAGGTCATTTAATGTCCTCTGGGAGAAAAGGATGAAAAAGGACCCTAAAATCCCTTTAAATCCAATATTTCGATCTCAAGGTCGTGGCTCTAAATTGACAAGTCGCAGACCTAGTCTAGATGCCACATACCTTTTTTTGGCGGGTGAATTGCATAAGAAAGTGTAGAATGAACATTCTGCCCTTACCTACGGGAAAATATATGGTCTAAAGCTTTTGAATGAAGCTATCTTAGTCAAGGCTTCCAGAAGAAGCTATATTTCATAAGCTTCCCAAGGAATCTAACTTTCATACATATCTCACGTGAGATAGCAAACCGAAAACATTATGGGAAGTTTTCAAATTCTGGAGACGTATCTCATTCTGGGGACGTCTAACCCTGGAATCATGTATCAATTCTTCCTATGAAACAATTTTGGGTAGGGGAATGAGTCAACAGTACTTGGAGAGGAGCCACTGAGGAGAAGGAGTAGCTCTAGCGACTCCCTATTCATCCAAGGGGGGTTCTTGCGTCTTTGAACTCAACTTTGATTTATCTTTTTTGTATGACATGAACTCTATTTTAGGGAATGATGTAGTCACTTGTTAGTTTAATTGTGGACTTTAAATGCCTTAAGCAATGGGCTACAACTCTTTTCCATGAGAACAATGTAACCCTTGCTAATTTAGTTGCAAATTTTAATATTTACTTCTTTGGAAATGTTGTTATTATTGTTCGGTTTTATTTTCCGTTTTTCCTAATTTGCATGTGCATAGCTACCACTTGCACATTCACTAAGCATGGTGAGAGGTCGAGAGACACAAACCATGATAGGAATGGTAAAATCAACTGTAATCACCATAGCATGAGAATGACTATGGGGTTATTTATACCATGTGTGAATTTCCTAAACCTAAAGCTTTTGGTGTATTCATGTGTGACATCAAGAGATGCATGCTTATATATCGTAGAGGGTTGCTTGAACTCGAGAGAGACTTTTGACTAAGAGAGGAAAATCTAGTAAATAGCAATACAACTAATCGAATGAATAAACGTAGAAACAAACCTTCTAAGTTTACTAGATGGTGAAATCACTAGCCTTAAATCTTTTTTCTAAGTATTGTTTGCATTTGTACCTTGTTTATTTCTGTTTTTCAGTTTTCTTAATTTTAGTCTTTTTCGTATTATATTTGTAGGTTAGTATTTGACTCCTTTTTGTTTAGTCCATATTGCATAGAACTCACTAATTTTGGTGATTATCATCTACAATCCTCGGCGTTCGACACTCTTCTCATCACTCTATTACTTGTGCGACTTGTACACTTGCATGATATGTGCTTAAGTAATTGCGCATCAAGTTTTTGGAGCCATTTATGGGGATTGTTAGCTTTGATAAGATCAATACTACGTGAGTTTTTAGCTTGATTTGGTTTTTTGTTTCGTAGTCTTTTAGCTCCGAGCAAGGATGTACCCGCTTACTCTCTATATTTTTCTAAAATACTTAATTTCCTAATTATCATGAACTTTAAGTTTGGGGAGTAGGCAATATATACTTGCTTGGCCGTCATAATTTACTTATTAGTTTTACTTAGTTGTTTTACTACTTTTTGGTTCAACCAGGGATGTGTCCCCGTACTCTTTAATATCTATTGATGTGCTTAAATTTCAATTATAATGAACCTTAAGTTTGGGGAGGAGGTGATGCATACTTGTTTGGTAGTCAATTTAGTAGTTCTTATTAGCTGTTTTTACTTGTTTTTACTGAGGAGTTTTAATTAATAATTTTAATTTGTTTTTTTGGCTTGTTTTACATGTTTAGGGAAGAAACTCGACGCTCCCAATTTCCAGAGACACCACTGCCCTGCCTCTTCACGTTGGCATGCCTATTTGTTCTAAAGAGGATGAGGACGGGACCTCATACTTGGAGCCTCTCCGAAGACACCATTGACTTCAGGAGAGTGCTTTTTTAAATTGATTATCTATTTAACTCCGCTGGGGAAGTGTCTGCTAAGTTTGGGGAGTGATGCACCATACTTCCGTGTTGTTGTCGCTTCATGTTTGTCATTTCATGATTTGTTGTCTGGTTATGTATATTATCATCATGTAGTTATCTGCAGATTAATGTGTTATCCATGCATTGGCTCAAGAAGTACTTGAGAATTGTTTGTTGATAAAAAATTGATAATTGAGCTTTGTGGGGACCGTATGGAAGTGGATTGATCTAAATGATGTTCTTGATTGACTATGAATACTGAGCGACTCTTCAACTATAAGTAGACCTCTGAGCCTAAACCAGGAATAGGACAAGTTATGGATATAAAAAAACAAAAGAAAAAAAAATGAAAGATTAAAAAAATAAAAAAAGCTAGAAAATTATTTTGAAAGTCTTTTCTGTATTTTTATGAATAGTTAAGCATTTGTTTATGTCCATTCAAAGATCAAGTTAGCTATTTTAAAGAAAAGCAAAGAAAAGAGTATCTTGATGTATATAAATGCTCTAAAAAAGTTGTATATATATTAGTGCTCTCGAGTGTATAGTATGATTCTAATGAAGAGCTTATGTATTGGCTTTAAATATAATATCTATCTCAATCGCTAACTGCCTTGGCATGGCAAAGAGCGAGTGTGATGAAGGTTGAAGAGTCGAGTAGGATGAATTTTCAATCTTAATTCCTAAGAAGGAGATGTTCACTACAAATGGATGACCCACATGCTTACTTTGTCAATTTCTTAAATATGAGCATTTCCTTGTATGAGTGACCGTGTATGATGATGTATTAATTATAAGTATATGTATGTGGTTGCGAAATTTGTGTTTAAATGTATCACCATGGGGTGTTTGCCTTAAGATTCCTAATGAGCTTCATGTTTTGTTTGAAGAAAAGCAAAGAATTAAGTTTGAGTCTATTGTGTCTGGCCATCATAGGTAGATACTCTCATTCAATGTTTTACTTGAGGATAAGCAAATATTTAAGCTTTGGGATATTTGATTAGCCGATTTTTTTACCTATTTTACATAGACTATTTTGATCTAATTTGGTTCAAAATTGATAGAGGGATAAACTTTTTATATTCAATTCTCTCCTTTTGTAATTATAGGTCATTTAATGCCCTCTGGGAGAAAATGAAGGAAAAGACCCTAAAATCCCTGTAAATCAAAGATTTCGATCTAAACGTTGTGTCCCAAATTGACAAGTCGCAACCCTAGTCTAGACGTCACATACCTGTTGGCAGGAAAATCACAAAAGAAAATGTAGAATAACCATTCTGTCCTTACCTACGGGAAAATATCTTGTCTAAAGCTTTTGAATGAAGTTAGCTGAGTGAAAGCTTCTAGAAGAAGCTATCTCTCAGAAGCTAACTTTCATACATATCTCATGAGAGACTGCAAACAGAAACAATTTTTGGAAGTTTTGAAATTCTAGAGACGTATCCCGTTTTAGGGACGTCTCCTCCTGGAATCATGTATCAATTCTTCCAATGAAACCATTTTGGGGAGGATTATTTCCTGGGATCCAGGGCACGATGCAATAACACTTGGAGAGGTGCCATGATGGAGAAGGAGGACCTTTGGCGACTCCCTATTCATCCAATGGGGTTTCTTGCCTCTCTGAACTCAACTTTTATTTATCTTTTGTGCATGGCATGAACTCTATTTTAGAGCGTGATGTAGCCACTTGTGAGTTTAGTTATGGACTTTAAATGCCTTAAGTAATGGCCTACAACTCTGGTCTATGAGAGCAACGTAATCCTTGCTAATTTAGTTGCAGATTTCTAATGTTTAGTTCTTTGGAAATGTTGTTATTGTTGTTCGGTTTTATTGTACGTTTTCCCTAACTTGTATGTTTCTAGCTTACACTTGCACATTCACTAAGCATTGTGGGAGGTCAAATGCTACGAATTATAAAATCAACAGTAATCACCATAGAATGAGAAATGACTATGGGGTTATTTTTACCGTGTGTGAATATCATAAACCCAAATCTTTCGGTGTATTCAAGTGTGACATCGAGATATGCATGCTTATATATCGAGAGGGTTGCTTGAACTCCATAGAGACTTGTGACTAAGAGAAGAAAATCCGGTAGATAACAATACAAATAATTCACAGGTGTTTGCAGCAAAGCAGATTGAAGAACACCATCAATGGAATCTGGGAAAATGATACTTGGATTGAGAATCCAGATACAGTAAAAAATTGCTTTATGCAACACTTTAAGAACAGGTTCTCTTAGGTCCTCTAGTCAAGATCAAAGGTCCAAAACATGATATTAAACACACTTGCGAGACTCAAATTTATCTCCATGTTCGAAGTAATGGAGAATGAAATCCATCCAGTAATTCCCCGTGAATAGTAACCCTCTTCCCCTCCAGCCATTTTCGTCTCGCCAGCAACCACGAGCAGTCTACCACTCTACCGCAACTTACTGCACTCTCCTCTTCCCAGGGATGCCTCGTGCACTCGGGAAGGCTACTAAAATCCATCCCAAACCACCCCACCATAACCATGAACACTAAAACCTTGTTTTCTACGCCGCTCTCCATCCCCTCCAGCACTCTGCTCCAGTAACTATTCTACCATCCCTGGAACTCACAGAACTCGGGGAGCTCCCCGCCCCCGACTCTCACTTCCAATCTCCCCCCTGAACCACGACCACATCCCTATACCACCACCCCTTCCTCGTTTATTTCCTTAGTCGCAAGTAAAACCACAGACCTCCTTCATACACTATGTCAAATTGGATGATTCCCTCTCAGGAACAGAAGCGCTCGAGGCACGCTGCCATCAAGGCAGAAAAAACTCCGTTAGAACTTGTCCACTGAACTAGGAGTTATGCTGACACTATAAGGACGCAAAATCCTTCTCTGTTCATGCTAGACCTTGACCAAGGGTTAAGGAACAGCCAGCACAACGATCTGATTTGAAGGGAATAAGCTCACCTCAAACATTTTTCCTGTCCAACTTTCCACTCAACTGCGACACTGACAGACTAATGGGAGTATTGAGGAAATAGGGTAACATCCGTTCCCTCAAGGTAGCCCAAAAACTGGATCAATATGGTTCACCCTTGGCATTTATGGATTTCAATTATTCTACAGACATAGATAGTAAGCTCTTTCAGCTCAACAACATATCGATTGGATCTTACCGTTTGAAAGAAAATATTGCAAGGTATCATAAAAATAGTGATCAAATACCACGAAGGATGATACGACTAAGTTGGTCTCCGAAACCTGTTCCTCTGAAGGAAAAGAATACTGTGGTGGTTATGACTTCCAAGCTGGAATCCTTGAATGGTAAGACTAGTGATGTCTAAATAGGGTGTGGAATTAGGCTCTACAAGTGGGGTACAAGACCAATCTCACAACCCCACGAGGACTGTACCAGTATTATCCTTTACCACGAAAGGCACATCTGCTGACTGGCTGTCACAGGGCTACTTAGGCGTATTAAAGAAAAATGATGAATGGAGGGAACTTAAACTTGCAATGCGAACAATTGGTTACCTTAACATCATGGTAAGCCCACTGGGAGGCAAAAGAGTACTGCTATGGGAAGAAAAAGCTACTGATATGGATACTCTCCTGAAACATGATAGGAGGTGGCTGATGAATTTGCTATCTGATATGATGCCCTGGTCTGAAGTAGTAGATGAACTCATCTCATTTACAAACTGGTACAAAATCTATGGCCTGCCACCCCAACTATGGACTACAAAAAACCTTGAGATTATTGGAAATAAACCCGGCAAACTGATTGAGATAGATGAATGCACTACCACGCATAAAAGACTAAAGGCTTCCCAACTCTTGATCCAATCTGAAATACATCACCCTATCCCACAATCCATACCTATTACTATTGATGGCAAAGCTACCACTTTGATGATCCGGAAGGTCATCATTGGAAGACTACTGACACCCCCCTGGAAAGATACAGCAACAATCTCCTATTCCTCTGATAGCACAACTAATGATCTGGACTCTAACTTTGGTTCTGCTAGTGTCACTTATGACATTGAAGTCCAAGGTCAAATACCACCAAAAAAACCATGACGGCTGAAGTAGACTCAATCAATCAGGGAATATCTGGGAAACTAGAATGGTGGTAGGCCTTAGTAGGTTCAGTGTCCACTACAAACAGTATACTCGAGGCTAAGTTAGAAAATCCAAATCTTCCAAAAGAGAAGCCTACTCCTAAAACTAAGCTTGAGTTAAGATCCGAAAATAAGGTGGCATTCTTTATGGATATAGTTGGAGATCTTCAAGCTCAATCTTTCATAGATGAGAAAGGACAATCAGTTGTGACTCCTGAGAGGAGTTCAAAGGTGGTGGTAAGAGATACAACTATTCCAGAGATGCATCATCAGATTAAGTTATACGATCAATCACCTCACCCTTCTAGTGAGGAATCAGATCTTATTGAAGCGGAATCCACTTCGATAATTAAAATCCCCCTTTCGGAGTTTCCTTCACTGGAGCCATTTAAACCTACTGTGCAAGAGATCCCTACTGCCACTCCCACTGTTAAGAAGATTAAGCCTAAAGTAACCAGGGGAAAAAGAGACCATGGTCCAAATACAAGAAGCCAAATCAGGAAGACAGTGAACCTAAACCAAGACAAAGATCAGACCCTTCTCAAGGAATGGACTGATACTATAACACCCCATCATGCAACAAGTTTAACAGAATCAATGGAGGGAAAACAAGCAGATCAGTCTTCAGGAAAAAGCAGAACTGAGGCAAAAGCAATAATAGCCCTTGGTCAAGAAATTGGTTTAGTCTATGGAACAAATCTGGATGAAACTAGCTCGAGATTAGCAGCTCTACAAGGCAACCAAAAAACAAATAAGCCAGCTAGCAACTCAGAATATGAGCAATTAGGGAGCGAGGAGATAAAAGATCTTCTTAAATGAAGGTCATAACATATAATGTAAGAGGCTTGTGTAACCCCAAAAAGAGGAGAAGAGTTAAAGCACTCATTATGGAACAAAAGCCTTACTTTATAAGCCTTCAAGAAACAAAGATGGATATAATAGATAAGAGGCTTTGTGACCATCTGTGGCACAACAGTGAGCTAGACTGGATATATAAGGGATCTAATGGTCAAGCTAGAGGATTACTCTGCATTTGGGACTCTGTCAAGTTCACTAGAACAAAGATCTTATCGGGATCTACTATTTTTGGAGTAACAAGGAACAGGAAAAAAGATACAGTGCAGTCCAACATGCTGAATATCTATGGACCAAGGGACCTTCCATCTAAATAGGCTCAATGGGATGAACTCCTGTAAATTTATGACAACAAGTTGAATGAGAAATGGTGTTGAATGGGCGATTTCAACGCCATACTACAAGAGGATGAAAGAAGAGGTACTGCATCCTCCAATAGCTGCCAGGAAATATCATTATTAGCGCCTTCGTAATGGAAATGAAACTGCAGGATTTGAAGTTGGAAAGAAGAAAATTCACCTGGTGTCTTAACTCACTAAAGCCCTGAGTCGGTTGGACAGGTTCCTTGTGAATGACTTATGGTTGGGAGAGGACATAGAATGGTCACAAGCGGGACTGGACAAGTATGACTTGGACCACTGGCCAATGGTCCTCTGTAGCAACATTCAGGACTAGGGGCCTAAACCTCTTAGAGGTTTAGATTGCTGGCATGAAGATCCAGATTACAATACACTGGTAGAACAGGTGTGGAACACTGCAGAGGTGAGTGGCTTTGTCAGCTTCAAGATCAAGATCAAAATCAAAATTTTAAGAGAAACCATTCGGATTTGGAATCAACAAGCACCAAGGAATCTGATGGGGGAGAGAAAAAAGTTACTGTCCTATCTTGCATCTAAAGAAATAGAGTATGAACAAAATCCTACACTGCCCTTGCTGGAGGCCGAACAACATACCTTGAAAAAACTCAAATCTGAATTGGAAATTCTGACAAATAAGTTGGACAGTGTACTATACCAGAAATCAAGGATAAATTGGTTAAAGTTGGGGGATGCTAACACAACAAATTTTCATAGATGGCTGAGCAGAAACCAAAGGAAAAGCATGATCAATGGGTTACAAGACAATGACAATTGGCTAGAACATCCAGAGGCAGTCAAGCAATGTTTCAGGAAACATTTCCAGCAAAGATACTGAGAGACTAGCTGGAACAGGCCTCGGTTGCTAAACATAACCTTAAACAGACTGTCAAGTCCAGCAAAAGAATTCTTATCTAGACCATTTGCGGAACAGGAAATAATGGAAGCAATTCAAGCATGCGGCAGCAACAAAAGACCGGGCCCTAATGGTCGAAACTTTAGGTTTATTAAACATTTTTCTGCATTACTTAAAACTGACATACTACAATTGTTTCTAGAATTTTATAGGAACTGGGCTATCAAAAGGGAGCAATGCTTCACATATCTCACTCATATCAAAAATAGATTCTCCTTTGACCCCTGATGACTATAGGCCAATCACCTTAATTGGAGCTATGCCTAAGATAATTGATAAGGTTCTTACTTGCAGAATCTCTTATGTGATGGAGGAGATAATCTGTCCAACCCAAATGGCTTCTTGATGGTGCACTGATTGCCAATGGGGGCGTGGATGAACTGAAAAAGACACATACAAAAGCCTTTCTCTTTAAAGCTGATTTTGAAAAGGCTTTTGATACTGTAAACTGGAAGTATCTACAAGATGTAATGCACCAAATGGACTTCCCAAAATGCTGGATGTGGTGGATAAAACAACCTCAACTTCAATTCTTATAAATGGCAGCCCTACCGAGGAGTTCTACCCTTTGAAAGGCCTAAGACAAGGTGATCGTTATCACCATTTCTCTATCTAATTGCAGTTGAAGGCCTTTCTATCATGTTCAATAAGGCCGCTGAGATTGGCAGATTTAAGGGAGTGGAAATTGGTTCACAAAGGATCCAACTCTCACACTTGCAATTCGTGGATGATACCCTCTTCTTTGGGCAAGGATCCCGGTCCTCTGTGCAATCCTTAAAGGCCATTCTACTAAATTTTGAGCTAGCTTCAAGAATTAGAATTAATTTTTGAAAAAGCAGCTATAGGTATCAATTGGCCACAGGAAATCCTAGAAGACATGGATGTAAGACTACATCACTTCCTCTGACTTAATTGGGACTTCCAGTGCGAATTTCTGCCAAAAAACATACAACTTGGTCTCCGGTTCTCAGAGAGTTCACTACATCACTCAGCATATGGAAACATCAATTTCTCTCTATGGGAGGCAAGCTGGCATTCGTTAACTCTGTCCTCTCAGTCTTACCTGCACACTTCTTTGGTTTCTACAAGACACCGCCTTCAATCTTGAAAAAACTAATGTAATTCCATATATCTTTTTGGTGGGGAAGCAACATGAATTAGAGAAAGGTATCCCGGGTAGCATGGAATAAAGTGACTACTCCACGGACAGAAGGGGGCCTGGGAGTTCGTAACCTAAGTCCATTAAATAAAGCCATGTTGGGAAAGTGGGGCTATAGAATCTTGGGAAGTGAGAAAAGTCTATCCATGGATGTACTGAGATCCAAGTATGGAAGGCAAGGAATCCTATCGGTGGGAAATCTAACTGAACTCATCGAACCTTCAACCACAACTATTAGATCTAGAGGAGCAAGATATGTATCCCACTAGTGGAAAGATCTACAAGAGACACTATCTTCATAATGGTTCCTACTCAACACCAAGATTAGATTAGGCTCTGGAGAAGAAGTGAAATTTTGGACTTACAATTGCCTCAACAATTCTGTTTTCGCAGTAAGTTTCCCTAGACTTTATAGACTGGTTTTCTAATAAACAAATGTATGTTGTTGATGCAGGTTTATGGAATGAGTACAACTGGATCTGGACGTGGCAATGGAGAAGACAGCTAAGAGAGTCAGATATGGAGGATTTAAACAATCTTCTAGCTACCCTAAACAATATTATACTGGATGTTCACACAAAAGACATGTATTTCTTTGAGGGCACAACTGAAGGTAGGTACACAATTAGTAGAGCATATAAGGAAATCATCACAGCCTCCCTCAATCATATTCGGACCAGGAGAAGCAGCATATACTAAATATCTGGAACATTTTCACGCCTATGAAAGTACTAACCTTTTCTTGGAAGTATCTGCAGAATGCAATTCCTACAAAAGGTAATCTGCAACGCAGGAACATACTTCAGTAAGGAATAGACATAAGTTGCACCCTCTGCCAATAAAAAAATGAAACGGTGCAGCATTTATTTTCTAAATGTTCATCTGTCTTGCAGGTATGGCAGCTTATGATAGCCTGGCTATCATTGGACATCACAGAGTTACCAGACAACAACGAAGCACCAGCCCTACATGTCTTATTAGAGATCAAACCAAACACTATAAACATTGAAGCTTGGAAAACACTATGGTTTGCTTTGATTTAATGCATATGGAAATATAGAAACCAACATTTCTTTCAAGAAACTGAAAAGAAGGTAACCCATCTTCTTTCTATCATACAAAACTCATCATGGCAGGGGATTAGAGCCAAAAGAACCCCTGGATTATATCCTTATAGTATGAATGACTGGATGAGAAATCCTCTTAGTTGTTTAACCTTTAAAACTTAACTCAGATGGGCAAATGGTTTAGATCTTGATACATGCCGCTTATTGCAAATGAGACCATAACTCATTGCACCTAAAATGTGGTTGTATGCGGCAAAATTTACATACTGACAATTTTGTTCCATCTTTATGATTTGGTGCTGGATTCCTTTTGACTAGAATTTGAAGCAGCAAGGTCCAATGACGTCCCATAATGTTTAAACGTGGATGCAATTGTTATTTAGTGATGCTTCTCTACCCATCACCCA
Organism: Pinguicula moranensis; assembly: GCA_028565015.1. Taxonomy (NCBI): domain Eukaryota; kingdom Viridiplantae; phylum Streptophyta; class Magnoliopsida; order Lamiales; family Lentibulariaceae; genus Pinguicula; species Pinguicula moranensis. The sequence goes on from JAOWBN010044089.1 coordinate 11,481, forward strand.
GAGGAAACTTAATCTGATGTCGAAAAACAGAGATGGTATTAGGTTTACAAACTGCCAGAATAAGAACAGCTGCTGGAATTGATTTCTGACTTCAATATTGGTTCCCCATGCTTTGGTTAGGTACTAGGACAAGCAGGCCATGAGTGAAGACACAAACTTGTCATGTGACTTCCTTGATCTGTGCTATTTAATGGCTTTAAATTTGCATGTTGTGCAGGTGGCTGCCAATCACACTACATTGGTTGGCAATACAAGCATTAGCAACGGCTTAGGTGCAACAAAGATCCAGTCCATTCCAGCTCCAGCAAAGGTGGAAAAGGACCTGCTGTTTGTTGACAGAAAGCTGACCGTTTTGGTGCTGGTATGTCTAACTTTTCACGGAACTAGAAGCAACCAAGAAGGCCTGCTTATGGAGGATAACAGAGATCCCTAGCTCATCACGTGTACTGGATTTTGGGACACCACAACCGAAAAGCATAACCATGTCAAGAACAGAAGATTAAGATTACATCACTCTCAATCTCCAAAAAGCTTTTAGGCACGTAGGCAAAGCTGTGTACCAGCCCACATTCGTATTCTAAAGGTCATAGGTGAGTTGTGTACCGTCCATAGGACAATAAGTTGACAGCCATGACCCTTGGCAAGCAATAAAATAATAGATACAGGTGATGGGTTGATAAGTTGACAGTAAAGACTCCTGTTGCTCAGATTCTAAAGTCATAGGTGAGTTGTGTACCATCTAGATGATGATAATTTGACAGCTACAATCCTTGACAAGCAATAAAATAATAGATATGGGCGACCTGCTTAGTAGTGGAGTACAGATATCACTGATGCATTTTTTATTTTATATCTTGTGTGGCAGATATGTGTAGTTGCAAGAGCGATCTATGCTCTTCAGTCGGAATTTCTTCTTGAAAATATTTTATTGCAATGAGTATTTGGCTTAACAAAAAAAAACAATACAACTAATTCAAAGAGTAAACATAGAAAGAAACCTTTTAAGTTTATTAGATGATGAAGTCACTAGCCCTAAATCTTCTATCCAAGTATTGTTTGCGTTTGTACCTTGTTTATTTCTATTTTTCAATTTTCTTTATTTTAGTCTTTTTCGTATTTTATTTGTAGGTTAGTAATTGCCTCCTTTTTGTTTAGTCCAGATTGCATAGAACTCACACATTTTGGTGATTATCATATACAATCCTCGTGGTTCAACACTCTTCTCATCACTCTAGTACTTGTGCGACTTGTACACTTGCAAGATATGTGCATTAAGTATTTGCGCATCAGGCACCAAGCTCTCTTTCTCCCTAACTGCTCAGGGTAGAGTCCATAACTAGCTTCAAAGGTAAGCTTTGAGGAACCCCTGGCCGGCCTCCACACACCCTTCACCGGATCAGAAAAGTATAGCTTGGCCTTGCCACTTTCCTACAAATGTTTTCTTCACCTTCCCGATAATGTGCACTCCCCTTGACCCACTGTAATTTCCTTATGTTTCTCTTTCCAGCCAGAAGGGAATATCCTCCTAGATCATTTCTCCTTTGCTTTATGCTTGCACACTTTAATCGCGCTTGTCCCCATTGGACTACTCTCTAATTCCAGGCTCTTTGTCGCCTGTACCTAGACTGCAGTGGCTATTCGCCTCTAGGCTTACCTGTTGGTCTTCGTCCGCGGACTCAGATAATCATGTCTTTAGTTTTTGGGTTTCATCTACCTCTTGGCCAAAAATTTGGAGTTAGTCACGCTCCACTCTCTCCTCCATTGGTTGGACCTCTCCATCCATTTGAACTCCATGTTCCTCGGAATTTCTCTTACTCTATCCCTCAACACCTGTATCCTTTGTACTAGTGGATCCACTGCCATCTAATCCGCCTTGACCGATTACATCAACCGTCGCCATCGGCGAGCTACTCATCGTCATGCTGCACATAATTTTCAGAATAGACTCTGTCTGAACTGGGCTTCCCTTGCCCATGCTTTGTTGTTCAGTGGGGATTTGCCCACCGTCATCCCACTTGCCTATGGATCCCTGCACTGACCATTCACGCACATTGAGTTTAACGTTGTCAGCATTTTGCACTAGAATTTTGCACTAAGGAACTCTTTCCTCGGTCACCTGGATCAGGAATATCACCGTTTTAATCACTACTGTAGGTGTTGGTGCCTCCTTTTCCAGGTCTTTCTTATGAATCATCAACTTTATTGACTCGTAATCCTTTATTTCTAATGGTCGCTCCTACAACTGTGTTAATGACCCAAACGGAGCCGCTAGTTCTTCGAAAAATCATTGATCCCAAACCTCCACCGAAATTCCTGAGAAACGCATCAAATGGTCGTTCAGGTGATTTGACATGAATGGGTTCCATCTCTTCACTACTACCATACGATTTTTTGCCATTATTGTTAAGGGTTTTCAAAGGCTGTCATTGTCGCCTCTAATCCAGTTTTGATCAATATTTGAGCTCATGGTAATAGGGACACCTTGATATTCTCCAACCATTCTTGACCTCAAATTTCCTTTAGTATGGCGTACCTCATAACCCCCTGCAAGGTTGCTATGAAACATAGTTTAAGCCAACCCGTCTTTTCAATTGTGGGTTCGAACCTTATCTATATTGGCTCTGGTGGGGTATAGGTATGGGTTTGTATTCCCACCTTTGGTCTTTTCTTATTATTTTATATGTTTCTTTCTTAGATGGTGAAATAGTGATATATGTTTGGCTTCTTATATATGTTTTCACAATGACCGTCGCCAATGCAACAACAAACGACAAATGTTTAGAGTAATTGAAGAATAAAATGCAAGTTGACATGGAGGCTGATTTTAATGATGATAGTCTATACATGGATGTTGCTATGATAAGGAGCTTTTGGACGAAATGAGAGGCATGCAGTTCCAGGAGTTTGGTCCTATTGATGGTGGAGTTTTGTTGGGCCATAAAAATTTGCACATGAGGTTCTTCGCACACATATTGACTTGATTGTTCGAGATGGAGTCAAGGAGCTAGATACTTCAGTAACCAAGATGAGAACGATGGTCAAATATGTCAAATCTTCCCCTCAAAGGGAAGAAAATTTCAGAAAGTACGTTGGAGAGACCTCAGGTAGTGGTTTCCTACAGATGGACCTATGTACTAGGTGGAATTCAACCTAGCACATACTTCAGTCTGTACACCAACATCAGGATTCCTTTCAGAGGATGTTGGTGTATGATGATGGCTTATTGGGATTCTGAATAAGATAGGAAAGGATAGACACAGGGTGGGTCGTGGGCGACCAACAACCCAAGATTGGGATTGCATAAAGACATTTGTGACCTACTTGCAAGTGTTTTATCAAGCCACACTGACGTTCTATACATAAAATTCCTGCACTGCAAATCTCTTTTTCAGGAAATTGTACAATTTGAAAAGGCAACTGAATACATTTATGGCGAGTAAATACATATTCTTTAAAAAGATGGCTACGAGGATGCACAAAAAGTATGTCAAATACTGGGGAGAGCTCTCTGATGATGATGAGCCGACACTTCATATGAATAGGTAATAATGTTAATGCCTTACTTTATTAATTGTATACATAGGTTATTTCCTTGTGTTTAATGTTACTTGTATTTAGTATGAACATATTTTTATTTGTGGAAACAATTCTTAATCCGAGGTGTAAGATCAAATGGTTTGAGTGTTGATTGCCAATGATTATCGGGGTCGACGAAAGTGTCAAAGTGGTTAAGTTTGCTAAGAAAACAATAGAAGATCTATACTTTGAGTACAATTCCCGATATGGTGGACAAAACAACTCTTATATTGTTCAGGTGCCATGCTCTGATTGACTGATATGATACCTTTTTTTAACTTGATTTCTATTGCATTCATCTTATTATATTTGTTTACACTTTTATGATCAGGAAGGGGCACCATGTAACAGTAGTTTGGCAGACGATCCATTTGCACATAGCTGGGTACAACAAATTGAAAGTCAGCAACCCAACAAACAGACAGAGTTGGAGTTGTATTTGTTTGTTAGCCTCTAGAGACATGGAGATGTTGTATGAATCCTGGGAGAAATTTAAGGATTTATTGAGGAGTTGTCCAAACCATGGGTTACCATGCTGGAGGCAAATCTAAGCATTCTATAATGGGTGGATAACACCAACAGAGGAAAAATCGATGCAACAGCTAATGGAACATTCATGAAAAAATCATATAATGAAGCTTACACAATCTTAGAAGCCATGGCGCATAGGTGTTACAGATGGCCTATTGAGAGAATGTAACAAAAGAATTGGAGGAAGATATGAAGTAGATAAGGTGGATACATTGATGGCTGCAATGCATGCCATGAACTCTAGGATTCAAACCTTATTTAGTCATAATGGAGCTCAGAGACCAGTAATGGTAGTTCAAGCATGATCCAGTGAGATATGTGGAGGACCACACCACAGAGATTAGTGTTAGGAACTATCAACAATTGAGAACATCCCAATGGAGCAACTGAATTATGTATCACATTAACCAAGATATCAAAACTTCAATCCATGAAACAATGATCATCCTAATTTTTCATGGAGCAACAATCAAAATGTGCTATTTCCCCAAACCAGATGGCATTCATTAAATGTATGAAGTTGCTGGATGGCGTTCTGATTGCATATGAAATTCTAAATGATCTTCGAAAAAATCACAAGGAAGCTCTGATTTTTAAGGTATATTTTGAAAAAGCTTTTGATAGAGTGAACTGGGAGTATTTGTATGTTGTCATGGATCTTATGGGGCTCCCAATCACTTGGATCAACTGGATCATAACCTATTTGTTCTCTGCCCCCACTTCTATCCTCATCAATGGGATTTCATCAGACGAGTTTATACCTGAGAGAGGTCTAATAAAGGGAGAACCTATCTTTCCTCTCCTGTTCTTAATAGCTGCAGAAGTCCCATCAAGCATGATGAACAACGCAGTCAATCTATCCATGTTTAAGGGTGTTGCCATAGGAAAGGAGGGTATCTCCCTAACACACCTTCAGTTTGCGGATGATACCGTCATCTTCAATGAAGCTTCTTGAACCTCTGTACCAATGCTGAAAGCCATCCTTCAAAATTTTGATTTAGCCTCTGGTTTAAAAGTTAATTATGAAAAGAGTAGCATGATTGGTGTCAATATCCCAAATAGAAATCTGCAGGAAATGGCAACCTATTTAGGCTGCAAAAATAGGTTATTTTCCACTAAAGTATCTAGGCTTCTCCATGGGTAAAAATCCTAGAAGGATTAATACTTGATCCCCCATCTTAGAAAAATATAACAAGGCTTTATCCCATTGGAACCATAAACACATTTCTATGGAGCGAGAATTGGTTCTTCTAAATTATATCATTAATGCATTTCCTGTGAATTATTTTGGATGTATGAAAGGCCCAAAGTTTGTTATTGATAAATTCAACTACATTCAGAAAGTCATGCTAGGTTAACTGGCAGAAAGTCATCACACCAACTGAAAGAGATGGACTTGGATGGCGAAATATACATGCTTTCAATGACTTTATGCTTGGTAAATGGTGTGCCAGAATTACATCCAATGAATCCTGCTTGGTTAAGGATGTATTGAGATCAAAGTATGGCAGAAATGGACTGTTGGAGATAGGTGGTCTTCCTGAACTGAGACAATCACTCCATCATAATACGCTGCGCCAAATATCTGGTTGGACATCTGCCTCTTTATGGTGGAGGAATATACTAGCTTTAGCAGTGTACCCTTCTTTTCAACAACAAGTCTCATTACAACTGGGAAATGACAATTGCATCAGGATCTAGAGAGACAAGTGGACGATGAATATACCTCTCTTTGAAAAATTTGGCAGACTATTCAGTATTACCACTAAATCGCATGCCTATCTATCAGACTTATATCTATTCACAAATAGCAGATTGTCTTGAAGCTATGTATTTGTTTGGGTTGGTTCTGAGACTCCTATCTGATCGGATTATGACTTATCATTTATTACATGGATAGCTCACCGAGCCTAATCGAGTTGTGTACCAATATCCCCGAAAAAGGGAATTGATAAGTTGACAATCATGACATTAGGATTCGGTGAAGAGCGGATGACGGCGATGATCTGAATACTGAGATGCTTTGTGATCTACTATGACGCTAGTTGAGCCGTGTACCAGATCACCCTTAGTTATACATGATATTGATCATGAGATGAAGATAAGGATCTTAGTCCTACTTCATAGAGATGCATAGCTCTTAACTGTGCAAGAGTATTGGTGATATATGTTCTTTGCCATTTATGTAAACAATGTAAATATTTTGTTTTAATGAAATTTGGCTTTTTAAAAAAAAAACATATTCTTAAATTTTGAAGTAGCATGCAAAAAAAAATTCTTGCATGAAATGGCTACAGTTTCTGGAGTCTTTTTAAAGGCTTAACCTCTAGTTGTACGTGAGCAATTACTTATGCATCTACAACATTATTGAGGATCCAAGCCGTGCATGTAGCCACTACAATAATTTTGTCCACAAAAATTTCAAGTCTCGATCAAAACATAACTTAAGATTTTGTGAAGCAAATGTTTCAAGAAACACATGCATCAAGATGAACTCATTCATGCATTCTTTGTCATCTAACATAAGTTGTGTAAAAAATCTAGCAAAAATGCAAGAATTAGCAAGATGGCTCTGATACCACTTGTAGGAATTCTGGAATCTATATTACGTGTCATAAAATGTATTGCGTATGGAAGCATAAAGAATTGTGTGTGCAAACATGCATAACAAAAAATATCCCGAATTCCTTTTCTTGGACCTTACTAATTTACACAACTTAATCATCAAGTGGGAAGAAATCATTTTTACCTCAAGAAGATTTCTTATTCAAGATCATGAAAGTAGTATCCTCTTCAAGGTGTCGAAATGTCCATCCTCTATGCTAGTCCACACCACCACAACCCTTGAGAGCTTATACAACCTTTTGTACAACTTATATGTGTATTTTTTGAGTGCCAACTCCACATTTAAAGTCTGAGAAGTTGAGAAAAAAAATTGCATCAAGTGTAGATTTTTTTACCCCTTTCTCTAACTTTCGGGTAGAGAAAGAACCCCTTTGTTTCTTCTATTGAAGACTTGAAAAATGCATAAATCTTCCACATATCATGTATTGGGGTATTTATAGAGGTTCCCATGAGTTTAAGATACAAACACATGTCCTAGAGTTTATCAACATTTGATCCTAACCATATATGTACTTGAACTTTGGACAACTCATGTTTAGGTATCATGGTTTTGTAGAATCAAACCATGCAACTAATATATACAACTATTTGTATATTATTACACCATTGCATGTAATCTTATTGGTCATGAAACCTTTGCATATAATCTAATTTAAGGAAAACATGTCACAAATATATATATCAAATATATATGAGTTGTATGATTTTTTCACTAACTTTATATATATATATATATATATATATATATATATTAGTCCAATCCAACTAATGGAGTTTGATGTATATAATATACATCCCACAAACTTATCTTTATTACATTTGTGCCCCTATAATAACAAACAAGTCCTTGAAGTTTTATAAACTTCATTTTGACCCCTATACTTCACCTTAATTACAAAATGGCCCCTAGAAAATTTGAATGTGACCTTATAGGTTTTCAATATTCTTGCAATGGATCTTGAATTAACATAATCAAATTATGGTTTATTTCTCATCATCACATCTCTTTGTGATACATTATAAGTTAACAACACTAGGTTTCACTATTTGGAATGCTATAAATAAACCAAGTACATAATTAGACATTAAAGGTTGCTACAATCACACATTTAATATTAAAAAGTTAATACAAAGGCTCAGGATGATTGGGCTTAAGGCATAACACTAACACTAAGGACCCTTTGAGCTATCAAAAAATTCTCCAACAACCGCATCTAGGTCCTCCTCTTGTCAAACAACTTTGGCCTTGACTTCCTCCTCTTGCTCTTCCTTGGTCTAGTAACCCCCTTGTGCACTCACCACCATCGTTCTTTTGTTGGGACATTGGCTAGCAATATGGACCAACCCATGACACCTAAAATATTTTATGTCTCAGCTACGAGTAGGAATGGGAGATTTTGAACTTTTGGGAGCCGTGAGCTTTGTTTTGGCTTTCTTGGATGCATTGTCCTTGAGCTTTTCCAATTTGGAATTGATTGGCTTCCATGGACTAGGGTTGAATGAATAAGAAACCCTTCATGTACATTTCCTCTGGAGTTGCTCCTCCAATTTAATGTTGGGTGGAGCATATTCGTGATCTCCACATAATATTGTTTATCAATCACGTCTACAATCTCCCGGTTAGGAAATGGGCCATGGTGGCCTCTTGGGCGTCCTCGATGTTGGCATAAATCATTGCACCATCTCCTTGTAATATCCCATAAAGGCTTAGAAAGTAGTGTTTAGGGACAAACCTTCAACGCATCAAGGACTTCATCTTGGTCTGTCTCCACCGAAGGTTCCTAATACCTTATTCTATTGGTTAGCTCTTGTTTCAATCAAATAATGGCATAATATATAAACTCAAAAGCAACTAACTTCAAATTTTGTCATTTGGTGTAGGTATGGCATCCGAACACCATCTCCACCTTCATCTCCCACTCAAAGTATAGCTCGGGGTCCGTCTAGACTTAAAAGTGAGGCATTTTGGCTTTGGCATTGCCAAAATCATTTTCCCGTGTTTGCCTTGTTGGATCAATGTTCATCCTTGCTGGATCAACGTATCACGCCCACCTGGATCCCAACACTGGCATGGCTTCACGTCTCATATGGTTCTTGGCCACCTACGGACCCTGCTTCCAACTTGTCATTATCTTCTTTGTTAGGTTGCTCTTGGGTTTACTCTCGATGATCCCTCACCTCAATTTGATAAAGCCGGGCATGTATTGGCTTGAGAGCCTCATCCGTCATACATCTAATTTGAGTCGTGAGGGCTTGGATGAGAACTCTTTGGCCAACTTGTGGTGGGGGGCATTTGCGATCTCCCCGGTTTGTATCCCTTGAGACATGATGGACCTGCAAATAAACAAGCTAGAAAAAGGAATTCACACCTCTTCCTCATGTGTTTCACTCAAAGAAGGTCATTGCTGTCGTTTTTACACTCAAAGTTGGCTTTTTTCACTCTGATGCGCTCACGACACTTACCTTTTCCCTCTTTATCTCCTTTCGAACCTTTATAGACTCTTTTAAGCCTTAACCTTTTCCAGGTTCATCCTTTCATCGATTTACAATATTTAGAGCCTGAAAAAGGGTGATTGATCCTTTGAGGGCCACGTATGCAAAAGAAAAGTATCACTCGACAAGAAAATTTAAAAAAAAAATGAAAAGAGATCCCTATCTAGAAGTGTTCTCTTGCTTACTGTCCCTTCTGTTTTCTTCTTCTTGGCCAAGAGAGGATTTGTTTTTTATTCATTTTTTTAAGGCACTTTTCCCTTTTTTTTAGAGAAAACTTAGCTCGTTGATCGCCTGGCTTTTAACTTGACTGATTGACCAAGTAAATGCAAGCTCTGACCATGCAACTTTCCAATAGCATTTGTATCCAACAATGGCAGGACCAATCCTGCCGACTGCATTTTCATGAACGCCTATGAACTTTTAGACTTGTCTTGATTGTAAAAACTCCAAAATGCCCATTAAGTCATGAATGAACATGCATTAGGGATTTTTCAAGTCGCCTTGAGCTAGATTGTGCTTCACGGATGGGCTTGCTCGAGATACGCCAAATAAGCCTCGTCATCAATGTGTGTTTTGAGCTTTGACCGTAAACATGGGCTATGAGACACGGCCAAGGCATGTGGGATGTTGGTTTCTTCAAATGGTCTCATCAAGTGGATGATCTGAGAATGTTGTTTTTGGTTTGTATGGGTTGTTGACTCGGCCTATGTATCTTGGACCAACATTGCAAGTCCTTCATTGAACCTCTTCATCCTATGTCAAGTAATGGAACCACTTGGGAGCTCCAATGGATCTAAAACTCTTTTGAATGTCGACTTATGCTCTTTTGAATGTCGTATTATGCTCTTTTGAAGTTTGAGGTATAACACGAGCTGCATCAGTTTGCAGGTCTTGTTGGGCAGGTCAAGGCTCGATTCATGTAGCTTGGATCTTAAAATCAAGGCCCAACTTGTATTCATTCATTACTGCACGAGTTTTATGTCCAATTGGAAACTCCAAATGACATTCTCATTGAGGCATTGTCTCAGGCTTAGGTGGTGCAACTCGGATCACACCTGCTAACCCTAAGAAGTGCACTTTTTTGCATGAAAAAGTTGGTTTTCTTTGTTTTGTTATGAGCAAGGATGGAAGAGAGGTTGATAAGGAGAAAGTTAAAGTCATCAAAGAATGTCCAATACTTAACTGATTTTATCCCTATTTAACGTAGACTATTTCAAACTGATTTGGCTCAATATTAATAGGGGGACACGCCTTTCAAGCTCATTTCTCTTCATTTTGTAACAAGTCATTAATGCCTCGTAGGTGAAAAAGAAGAAAAAACACCCTAAAAGTCCCATAAATCCAATATTTTGATTTTAAGGCCATGGCCCCAAATCTTAAAGTCGTAACCCCAGTTTAGACGCCACACATTTGTTTTGGAGGGACGTTTGCATGAGAAAGTTTAAAATGACTAACTTGCCCTCACATACAAAAAAATATCTTATTCAAAGCTTCCAAAGGAAGCTAACTCAGTTAAAGCTTCCCGATGAAGCTATATCTAACAAGATTCCTGAGAAAGCTAACTTACACACATATCTCATGAGAGATAGGAGAAGACTTCGACCATTTTGGAGACATATTCCCCCTGGAATCAAAGATCAATTCTTTCTAACACTCCACGACTGAAACAATTATGCCGAGGATTCCCTCCTAGAATCTGGTGCAAAAGGCAAAAACACTTTAAAAGGAGCAAGGGAGAAGAAGGAAAAGCTCCGGCAACTCCCTATTCATCTAAGGGGGTTTCTTGCCTCTATGAACTTCATTTTTGTTTATCTTTTTGTATGGCTTGAACCTAATTTTAGGCATGGCGTAGCCTCTTGCGTGTTCATTTGTGGACTTCAAATGCCTTAGGCAATGGATACAACTCTTTTCTACGAAAGTGATGTAACCCTTCTGGATTTAATTGTCGATTTCTAATGTTTAGTTATTCGAAAAATGTTATTATTGCTATTTGATTTTATTGTGCTTTTTCCCTAACCTACATATGCCTAGCTAACACTTGCACGTTCACTAAGTATGCGGGAGGTTGAGAGACACAAACCACACTATGGATGATTAATTCAACCGTAATAACCATAGCAACAGAATGCCTATGGGGTTATAACCACTGTATGTTGAATTCCTAAACTTAAAGCCTTCGGTGTTTACAAATGTGACATCGAGAGATGCATGCTTATATACCGTGTGAGTGATGCTTGAGCTTGACAGAAAATTGTGTATAAAAGAGGACAATCTGTCCAGAAAGCAATCGCAAAAATAAACCTTCTAAGTTCACTAGATGGTGAAGTCACTAGTCCTTGATCTTCTATTTATGTATTGTTGCATGTGTAACCTGTTTTCAGTTGTTTGTTTTAGTCTTTTTCGTATTTTATTGTAGGTTAGTACTTATCCTTTTGGTATTTCATCCAAATTGCATAGAACTTACAAATTTTGGTGATTATCATCTACAATCCTCGTGGTTTGACGCTCTTCTCATCACTTTATTACTTGTACGACTTGTATACTTGCACGATTTTATGCATCAAGTATTTGCGCATTTTCCAACACCCTCAAAAATTAGTAAAGTAAGAAGTTTCCTTGGATTGACAAGTTTATATTGAAGGTTTGTCAAAGATTTTAGCACATTGGAAACACCTCTTGGACTAGACATTGAAGCTTCCTTAGGAGTCTTGGCCTTGTAGCTTCCTTAGGAGTCTTGACCTTTTATGTACAAAGAAGTATTGGTTGTGAAGAGAACATCTTTTCTTAAGTAATATGAAAAAATCCCTAAATTTTAAGAATTTTCCTTTTAACCACGTTTTTTTATTTCCTCCAAGTTTTTTAGATCTTTCCCCATGATGTTTTGGGATTTGGACTTTACCTCATGGGCTAGAAATTGAACTTAAATGGGTCGGGTCTTATCAATTGAACCATGGGGCCCATTCGACATCTTTTGGCCGTTGGGTCTTAAAATTCCAAATGTCATATTTTCATCCCACATTTCCATAAGCTTACCATTCAGGGCCTCCTTGAATTTCTTAATCCTCATCCTTGTATTAGTCCCATTGGAAATAATTAGTGGATCATGTTGTTTGGCGGGCTTCATGGCCTTCTTAAGTTCATTACCGTATTCAATGGACATCATGGGTTTATCCTCTCCACCCTTGGAGTCGTGGCCCCCTTGTTTGAGCTTGGGTGAAACTTGGGTTGCATCAAATGAGTTCTAACTTGTCAAGGAATCCTATTCCAACAAGGAGTCCTAATCCAAGAAGGAGTACTATTCCACCAAGGAGTCCTAACCCTAGAGGGATTCTTAGCTCAACAAGGAGTTCTAACTCGGTAATGAATCCTATTCAACCAAGGATTTCTAATAAACCAATGAGTCCCAATCTTACAAGGGGTCCAATATGAATAAGGAGTATGAGCCTGATATATGGGCAAAACACACGAATGAGATCTAATAAGTTCAAGAGGCCCTGAATTTAATGATTCATGAGATATGGGCTACAACCACTACATTTGACAAATTTGAGCCACATGGCCCAAACAAGATAAATGGGCCCACCGCCCATGGAAACCCATCATCTTGGTCCAAATGCGAGCCCACAAAGAGGGCCCATGTGCCATCATAAGTGATGCAACTCAAGATGCACCTAATCTACCAAGTGAAGAGGAAGAGTACGTGATGACCCACAAAGATCCTAAGGATGGAGAGAATGGCCATAAATTACGGGATTCATTAAGCCTTCCATAAGGCCCAATTACACGCCTATGAACCAAGAAGTTCAAAGAGGCCTTGGGCTTGATGATCTAAGAAGTTTGGGTTAGAGAAGAGAAGAATGGTCTGCACGGCTTATTTCTGCTTAATGGGGCCCATGTACCAATTGAAGAAGCCCGTACCAAGATGATGACCCACAAATTGAAAATTTTTCTTCCAAAATGATGGACAACAAATTGAAAACGTGTGGTCTAGTACATGGTATGAACATGACTTGATCATGAAGAGACAATATCAAAGTGGATAAGGAAATCTCCTTCACAAATATTATACAAAAGGTTCCTTCCTTATCCAGGCATATTAGATTACGTTATTACTTATTTTGTGCCTATCTAAACTTTGTTATTGTCTATCTATTAGTAAACGTTTTCTAAGCTTTCTAGGACACCTAAAATCGTCTTCTTACCACTATATTGAGGAGACAACACCTTCGTTGTAAACTACGCAAGTTTTTATGCATATTTATTTGAGATTAGTTCTATCTTTAGGTTTTAAACCAATTTTTAACTTATCTTTTCTCTTGGGTCAAGTGGCCTCGATTCTTAAGAATTTATCTTTGATTCCAGGCTAGCGCAAGTTGCTTTCAATGGATCATTTGGTGGTGTTCTCGATTACATAAATCATGACTTCTCGTTGGTTGACATAGGTTGTCCTCAGGCAAAAGCACAACAAATTCGTCCCTTTTAGTTTTTGTTTTTGATCTCGAACTGGTGTGGTGTTTTTCCACAAGTTTGGAAATGATTTATATCATTTTGTATCTGAGCCAGGTTTAGGAAGTTTTTGTCCTAACAATAAACATTCAGGTTGCTTAGCTCATTGTAGCTTCGAGATCAAAAATTTGTTTGATAGTTTATCTTTAATTTTCATATTTTTTCTTCAATTTTTGAGTTCAAACCTTGTTGGTTTAACAAAAAGAAAATCGTTCAAAAATGATAAATTTTTGGATTTAAAAGTAGAAGCAATGGGTTTGAATTCAACAAAAATAAGAAAGATTTTGAGACTTAATCAAAATTGATACAACCAGCAAGAGATTTATTCCAGTTGAGTTATTATAATTTGTTTGGAGTCTTAAAATGTTTTTTATAAGTTTGAGTTCCTCATACTCAAACCTCGAGACCTCCTCCTCCTTTTACTCCCTAAAGGATAGTTCTTCTTTTGTAATTCTCAATCTTGAACCAAGTTTTAGTCTATTCTGAATTGTCGTTTAGCTGGAGGAAAAGCTTTGAGAAGAAGTTGGCTAAAATCATATTAAGAGTACTTGAGAGGTATAATGCAACGTTGTGAGGTTCAAGAGAGGTTAACAGCCAATTTGAGTGATACACGAGTGCTTGATTGAGGATTTTTTGGTGCATACACGTGAGGGAATGGTGAGTTTATTTCAACATGGATAAATCTGTAAGAAATTTAGTAGAAGATGACATACCTTGAACGGTCAACCTCAAGCAAGTGTTCTCTGTTCTACGTCGTTTGCTCATGGCAAAGGGAGAGGAACAAGAATGCATGAATGGAGGCAAATATGAATACTGAAGCTTCCACCAGCCAGGGTCCAAAAGGCCCGCCGCCTATAGAAGGCCGAATCACAACTAGACATCCAGTCAACCACCCTATGCATGATGCTGAACATTTTGATGATTGTGAGGATTTTCATGCTTGGTCCGTTGAATTTGATGTGCGTTATGAGCCTCGTGGTCAAAGAGCCAGAGCAAGCTGTGGCCATATGCAAGTGCAACTAGCATGACAGCTCCCTTATCAAGTTGTGACATTGAGTACCCGAGAGATTCTCATATGGATCATCTTGGAAACATGAAAAATGAAATACCTACCTTCTTAGGAAGGAATGACCCAGAGTCGTATTTGGAGTGGGAGATGAAGGTGAAGAAAGTGTTTGAGTTCCATGAATATACTAAGCGTCAAAAGGTAATACTTGCATCTATTGAGTTTACTAATTATACTATTACGTGTTGGGGTCAGGTGCTGAACAGTAGGAGATTTGTTTAGACTCAATTCTTGAGGAGGAGGTTTGTTTAGACTCAATTATATCGTGAGACCCATCAAAAGCTCCAACGTTTGGTGCATGGTTCTAAAGGAGTTGTACAAGGAGATGGAGTTGCTTTATAGTAGAGTCAACATTCAAGAGGATCGTGAGGTTACTATGGCATAATTTCTCTAGGGAATAATTCAAGAGATTGTTGACGTTGTTGAGTTGCAACACTCTGTATAAATGGAGGACATGCTTCATGAAGCCATCAAGGTGGAAAATAAACTCAAAAGAAAGTTTGTGAGAAATGTGAGCTCCAGTTGGAACCCTACATCAACATGGAAAAATCCAAGTGGGAAAAATCCAAGTTAGAGCCATCCAAGATGTCTGAAATGAACCTATGGCTAAACAAGTACTTCTACACCTTCTACATCAAAACATCGGATATTAAATGTTTCAGGTGTCAAGGTTTAGGTGACATTGCAAGCAAGTGCACGAATCAATGAGTTATGCTCCTTAAGCTCGATGCATAGTTCTCATCTGATGAAAAGGCCAAACCCTATGAGATCGAAATGAGTGGAGGTGAGGTTGGGAAAGTAGAGATTGAGGATGTAGTTGGAGATATGTTAGTGGTTCGATGAGTCTTGAGCATGCAAATCAAATAAGAAGATGATCAAACCCAATGTGAGAATCTCTTTCGTACATGATGTTTTAATACTAATAAGGTTTGCAGTGTGATCATAAATGGAGGAAGTTTTGCAAATGTGGTTAGTACATACTTGGTACAAAAGATGAATCTTTAGACTATTAAACACCCAAAGCTATATCGACTTCAGTGGTAAAATGACAATGAAGAGATGCATGTGGTTAAGCAAGTTATAGTTCTTCTTGTGATTGGAAAGTATGAAAATAATTTTTTGATGCGATGTAGTACCCTTGGATGCATGCCATATTCTACTTGGATGACCATGATAGTTTGACAAGAGTGAAACACATGATTGGGAGGACAAATAGATATTTATTTATTCATAAAAGTAGAACTATTGTATTTGTACCTTACTTCAAAAACAGGTCAATGAAGACCAATGTAAACCGAAAACTTTGAGAGAAAAAAAAAAGAGACAAAAGAAAGGAAAAGAGGCCATTAGAGAAAAAAAAGAGCAAAAATAAAGAAGAAAAACATAATAAGAGAAGAAAAAAAAGAAATTTATTTGACCCAAAAGAGTGAGATCAAGAGTGCTTTCGATTCTCACGTTTCTATGACCGCACTTCTGTACAAAGAATCCGTAATCACAACTAACAACCTTATGGGTACTTTACCAATCAAAATTCTTTCTCTATTGCAGGAATTTGCAAATGTCATGCCAGAAGAGCTATCCTCGGGTTTACCCCCAATCAGAGGGATTGAACATAAGATTTATTTTATTCCCAGAGGTACGACACCAAATAGACTAACCTATAAAAGTAACCCTTAGTAAACTAAAGAGCTGCAAAGGCAAGTGGATGATTTACTAGCCAAGGAGCCCGCCAAAGAAAGCCTTAGCCCATGCGCTGTACCCGTACTGCTCGTGGCTAAGCAGGATGAATTTGGAAGGATGTGTACTGATTGCAAATCCATCAACAACATAAAGGTAAAATATCGTCACACTATTCCTAAGTTAGATGATATGCTTTATGGGTTTCATGGTACATATTGATTTTCCAAAATTGATTTAATGAGTGGATATCATCAGATGCGTATGAAGAAAGGTGATGAATAAAAGTGTGCATTTAAGTATGGATTTGTGAATGGTTGGTTTTGCCTTATGGATTAACTTATGCCTCTAGTACTTTCATGCGACTCATGAATCATGTTTTATGGGTTACTTCAATGCTATATTATATGCATCAGAAATGAAAGTCACTTCCCAGCGCTCCTTGGATAAAGATATTAATGCTTTCAAAACTTTTTTTTGTTAATGGAATGCTACTGCAAGACCTGACAATGGACAGAAGAAAATTTACTTGGTATCTAAAATCCTTTATATCCATGAGTAGGCTTGATAGATTTCAAGTGAATGACTCATGGCTGGGTGGAGATATATCCAGGACACAAATTGGTCTTGATAGGGATGACTCTGACCATTGCCCTGTATCCCGCTGCTGCAACTTCCATGATTTGGGACCCAAGCCTTTCAGACTCCTAGACTGTTGGCTTGAAAATGCAGACTTCAATGTTGTAGTGGAAGATCTTTGCTCTAAAATAAACACAGTGGGTTATGCTAGCCACAAGATCATAGAGTTGAGGGTAGGTATAAAAAATTGGAATAAATTGCTTCCAAGGAGTTCCTTAGCTCACAAAAAAGCAACTGTTAGACCAAATTACTGAACTAGAATTTAAGGCAGAACAAAGCTCTCAGCTTAATGAACCTGATCGTCAACTGATTATGAGTACAAAGGATGTTGTGCAGGTGCAAACATAAAACATGGACAACCTTTATTTTCAAGCATCAATAATCAATTAGATTAAACAAGAGGACACAAATACAACAAATTTTCATAGTTGGGTACAAAAGAACAGAAGAAGAATACCATCCAGGGCATTTCAGACGGAAATATCTGGTTAGATGATCCAAACACTGACAAAGAGTGTTATAGACAATATTTTCCAGAAAGATTTTCTAAAGTTTGACGGAACAGACCAAAGATACACAACATCAGATTTCAACAATTCTCACTATTGTCTAAAGAACAGGTTGTGAGACCCTTCTCAAAATCAGAAATATTGGCTGCTATTCAAGATTTTTGTAGGGAAATGAGTCCAAGACCTGATGGTCTAAATTTTTAAATTCATCAAACACTTTCTGCACCTCTTTAAATCTTATATCGTGCAGTTGTTTATTAAGTTGTATAGGAACTGCAAACTAGCCAGAGGAAGTAATGTCGCACATATCTCTCTGCTAGTCAAGTTAGCCACTCCTCCACATGTACAAGACTTTATTCCTAAGATCATTTCTAAGGTTCTTGATAAGAAGCTGAGTCCGGTTATCAATGAGATCATAGCCCCTAGTCAGATGGCTTTTATCAAAGTCAGGAAGTTGTTGGATGGTGTCCTAATAGTCAATGGAGGCAGTGGACGAGCTGAAGAAACTAAAAAAATAGGCTATCATCTTCAAAGTAAACTTTGAGAAGGCCTTTGACACTGTAAATTTGATTTATCTGCAAGACGTTATGGCCCAAATGGGGCTGCCTCAAAGCTGGATTTGGTAGATAAAAGAACTACTAGAATTTGCATGCAGAGAAAAAATCCAGCTTTCTCACTTGCAGTTCGCAGATGGCACGTTGTTGTTTGGACAAGCAAGTTGGACCACAATTAAAATTTTGAAATCTATCCTACTCAACTTTGAAATCACTTTGGGGCTACCCATCAAGTACTCAAAGAGAAATCTGTTAGGGATTAATATGCAGCGGCCTACCTTTTTTTTTGTTAAGCCAAAATTCATTAAGGTTAAAAATATTTACAGAAAAGGGTTTCAAAGAGCACAGGACGCTCTTGCAAATTACCGATCAAACACACTAGAATAAAATAAATACATCAGTGATCTCTATTCTCCAATGCTGAGCAAGTAAGCCTTATCTATTATTTTATTGCTTGCCAAGGGTCATAACTGTCAACTTATCATCCTCTGGATGATACACGGTTCGCCAATGACTTTAATAAGAGTAACAGGAGTCTTTGTTGCCATCGTATCAAACCAATACCCATGTCTATTAATTTATTGCCTGCCAAGGGTAATGGTTGTCATCTTATCGACATATAGTCGATACACAGATCATCTATGACTTTAGAACAACGGATATGGCTTGGTACACAGCTCTGCCTACACGCCTGAGAGCTTTCAGAGATTGAGAGTGATGTAAAATTTGTAGCTAATGAGATTACAGGTTCTGCTTTTTGGCTGTGACATAATAAACAAAATGCTTCTAATGGTGTATGAGCCTCTGTCGCTAATTGGAAGAATATAAATTGCTCTTCATTTCCTTCAGCATCATGCATTTTATAAAATCTAATTGTCGTGTGCATTGCGAAAACCCCTACTGATTGTGGCTGCCACTATGAGGTAGGTCTCCGGCTGAGGACCCCCTTATTGATGATAGCTTGTTTGTGTCAACAGCTGGTAGATGCCTTCCTTGTACCATGAGAATATAAACGTGTAAAATGTATATCAGGAAACATTTGGGGTGGGGTGATACCTGAAAACTGGAAGGACAACTGGCAGCTTATAGTTTGGATCCCCTCCTGTCTGGTGCACCCTGAACCAAGGAAATACCTGAAATCCAACTGGAGAGGTTTCTCCCAGAGAAGTAAACTGGAAGGAACAGACAGGCAGAAACTTTTTTCGAAATTAAACATTAATGTAACTGCAGTACATCAGAAAATTGAGGCCTTCAAAAATAGACAAAAAACACAGCAAAACGAGATGGGATCAACAACTTGAGACATGCAAAACAACAGTAAAACCAAACTTGAGACATGCAAATAAGATTTATCATCCAGATAGAATTTTGCACAACAACAGGTGCAATTTGATTTAACCAACTCTCAGGATTTTGCACACTTCAAGTACTATTTACTGCATGTTAAAGCAATCTTCACAAAACAAAAGTAGAAGTGCTAAAAGGATATACATGCAAATGGATTCAAAATCCAATCCGTGGAAGAAAATGACAGCTTCTTTGCAAAAGAGACCGATAGCCATGAGATTCTCTTAATATTTGATACAATGCTTGAGTGGTTGTTATCTTTATCTTGGAAAAATTTGAGGTTCCTAGCTTTCCACACCAACCTTACCATAGCTGACCAGATAGCTCTCCAAGCAGCTAGGCTGACTCTTCCTGGTTTACTGGATATGAATTCTGTTAAGGATGGGACTGTTGTAATCGACAGGTGGTGGACTTCTAGAGGTGATAGCCAGTCCAACAAGGAGGAACAAACCTGCAAGATTACTGGGCTAGTTCTGAAGATGTGATTCACGGAATCATGGCCTACAGAACAAAGAGGACAACTTGAAATTTGGTCAGGAGGAATGATATGTCGCAGTCTAAGCCCCTCATTTGTTGGCAAAGAATTTTGTATTAACTTTGAGATAAAGATAAGGAATTTCTTAGGTGCCATGGTCACCCAAATTGAATATAGAATAGAACTTTCTTGATTAGAAAAGGGGGACGCAACAAAGTTCAGAATTCTTGTATAAGCATGCTTGACTATGTATTTTCCATCAGCTTCTGAACTGAAGAAATATTTGTCCCTGCAATTGTTAAGCTGGACATCTTGCAGCAGAAGAGATAGGTTATGGAGATTCTGCATATCATAGATCCTTAGGGGCCTTCGCTAAGTCCAGTGCCAAGAGGTTAAATCCCACAAACACACATATGAAAGTAGAGCATTTTGGTTAATAGTGATTCTGAAGAGTCTTGGGAATTGTTGTGCTGAACATTTTTCACTTAGCCAAGGATCCTTCCAAAATATGATGTGAGCTTCTGATCCGACTTTCAAACTGATGGACATAAAGAACCAAGTGGAATGAGAATTTGTTGAATATTATTCCACCAAGAAGAGGCATAAGCGCTCCCCCTTCTTCTGCCATGCTGAAATGAGGGTGTCACTGTGCTAAAGAGTTCTCTCCACTTGCCTATCGATAGACCGCCCTTTGAAACATATTTGGATCTCAAAATAATGGAAGCTAAATCAACTCCTCCTGCAAGCAACTGCTCCCCCCCATTTTCCTAATAGGGCCTCATTGAAAGCTTTTAAATTCCTAACTCCCAGACCACCAGATGAGAATGGAGCAGTCATCTTTTTTCCAGGAAACCTAGTGGACTTTTTTGTGCTCACTACTCCCATTCTAGAAGAAAGACCTTAAAATTTTGTTGAGCTTGATAATAACAGAATCTGGTGCCTTTAAGAATGAGAAAAAGTGGCATAGCAATGCATTTAGCACAGAGTTCATGAGTATTAGTTTCTCACCCGAAGATATATACCTGTGGTCCTACGAATTTGGGGATTTGCTTATAATAGGCTGCAAGGTGGAGAGTTTAGCAGGATTTTCACCTATTGGGAGACCTAAATACTTTAAAGGAAAGTAGCCTGTTTTGCATCAAAGATCAGCTCCCATATCCTCTAGTAGGAGCTGTTGCATGTTGATACCAAGAAGATTACTCTTTGGATAATTGATTTTCAGGACAGATGTTATCTCGAAGTTCAAGAGGATGAATTTTAGAGATTGAATATTTTTCCAGCTTGCTTCGCTGAATATTAAAGTGTCATCTGCAAACTGTAAGTGGGACAGCATAAATTTGTCCTTGCCAATTTCAACCCCTGTGAATAGATTAAGCTGTATGGCCTTGTTGATCAACACAGAAAGACCCTCAGCAACCACGAGATAGAGTAGAGGGGAGATAGGGTCTCCTTGGTGGAGACTTCTTTTGGGGAAAATTCCGAAGTTGGACTGCCATTTATGAGGATAGACGCTGAGGAAGATTCTAATAATTCTTTTGTCCACCAAATCCAGCTTCGTGGGAAGTTCATTTGGGTCATAACATCCTGTAGATAGAGCCAGTTAACAAAATCAAAAGCCTTTTCAAAGTCCGCTTTGAAGATCAAGGCCTACTTTTTAGTTTTTCAGCTCATCCACTGCCTCATTGGCTATAAGAACGCCATCCAGGAACTTCCTGCCTTTGATAAAAGCCATCTGATTAGGAGCTATAACCTCCTTCATTACCGGACACAACCTCAATTCAAGAACTTTTGAAATGATATTTGGGATGACCCCAATTAAGGTGATAGGCCTAAAGTCTTAACATGGAGTAGAGTGGCTGTTTTTGCTAAGAGGAATATGTGAGCCGCATTGCTTCCCTTGGCCAGTTTGCAGTTCCTATAAAATTCAATGAAAAGCTGCAGAATGTCAGTTTTAAACAAATGCAAGAAGTGCTTGATGAATTTAAAATTAAAATCGTATGGTCCAGGACGTTTTTCACTTCCACAATGTTGGATAGCATTCATGATTTCAGCCTCTGAGAAAGGCCTGACAAGAAGTTCTCTGGACATATTTGAGAAGGTGTGAAAATTCAGATTTTGAATCTTTGGGCTGATCCATATCTCCTCAGAAAATCTTGCTGAAAAATGTCGTTTGAAACATCTCTTGATGTCCTCTGGATTATCCAACCATTTGTCCCCCTCCCATACAGAGCTTTTTGATTTTTGAAAGTTAATGCTGTCTAAATTGTGGGTCAGAGCTTGGAGCTCCTGCTGCTTGTTCAGAAGAGCTTGGATGTCTGAATTGGTGATCTGCCTGAAGTTCCATGTCTGAGATTTGTTCTAGCAGGAGTTTTCGTTGAGAAGAAGAGTTTCTAGGTTGTAGAAGATTCCATTCTTTGATACCATTTCTTAACTCCCTTAATTTGATCTTCAATCTAATACTTGCAAACCCCTCTGGATTGATTTC
>JAOWBN010044090.1:0-21475 GCA_028565015.1 Pinguicula moranensis
CTTGAGTTTTATGTTAATGTTGCTGCAACACTTGATCGCAAAAGCTGATCTTGACACTTTTGAGGGTGTTGCACGCACTCTTTGCCCCGACTCCAAGATGGTTTTATCAGCAGTGATGAAATTGGGTGCAATGCCAATGAAGGCTGAAAAGAAACAACAAGGGAATCAAAATGTTTGAATCAACAAGTGAATAATTAAGAACCCTTGATTCACAACGACTAATAGAGAAACAAATAAACGAATGACCAATGTTGCAATTATGTAGAGATGGAACTCAACTGAAGATATGAAACCTCTTGAATTTTATTACATCAACACCATTCCTTATGTCAGTAGAATCTAAAAAAAATCACTTCAGATCAACACCTTCACCTTGCATAAAATTTTAATGTCACAACACATGTTCATTAACAGGAAAGAAACCATATCATTCTTTGGCTACCTACTTCAAAAGGATCCACAAAAGATACAGCAAGTGGAACAAACATAGTTAGCACGCTAGCTACCACTTCAAAGTGCTGCAAAGTATTAAAACAAGTACAAAAAATCAACCTGCAAAACAAAATTTTAAGCTAGTTCAACTTCCCCTTACAGAAAAGTTTGATGAGTTCACCCCTCCCGGATGCATCTAAAGTGGTCCAATAGTAATATTGACCTTCATGGCTACGAAGATGATCAATAAGCCGTTGCTTGGTGGCCATGTCTCTAGCTCATCATACTCCTGCAATTGCTGCCTCAGCTTCATCGTCTTCTGCAGCTTCGAGTCTTCAAGATCAATGTTGTTTTGTTTCTCAAACATAAATGCAGCTTTTTCGAATGCAATGTCCATCTTGGAGAGTGTTTTTCAGCCTTGGTAGTTATGCCTGCATTGCTGGTGTTGCTGGTGGCGATCGTTCCTTGCGCTTCCCTCGGTTACTTCTAATTTGCACCTGCTCAGTTCTGTCATCAAAATTTGTAGCCGGCGGATCGGCTGAGTCGTCTATCCTTTCTTCAGATTCATCTACCATTTCGTGGACTTCAGTTGTCGATTTGGTAATTGCCCTTTTCATCACTAAATGGTCTCTAGCCCCTGAACCCGTAGCCCTGTACTATCCAAACAGCTCACACCATAGATTATAGTACGGGGATGTCTTCCCTTGAAGAGACAAGTATTTACTGTTTACCTAAAATGATAAGAAAAAATATGATAAGAAAGTAAATCATAAGAAAACAAATGATAAGAAAGCAAATGAATACTTGAGCATATTCCCTCCACATTTCGTCCAAGTCCACAACTACAGCATGCGTACCCGAATTTATTATAACTCTACTCAGCTTCGTGAATTCATTTAAAAGCCGGTACTACTTACCCCAGCTATGAATTTGGTTCAACACCTTCAGAATATTCAGCAATGTCATCTCCTCATCTGGTGATAGGTACAACATCTTGTTGGCTGGCTCAATTGTAGATTCAACCTTTACGTTTTGGTTTTGGGGTACTCCCTAGTTTCTTGGACTTGGTAAACATTGGTGTCGGTTTTTCAACCCTCTCGGATGTCACCTCATCTATGTCGTCCACATGGCTTGCTGTATCCATTCTCAAGACCCTAGAAAGACAAGCTGAACAAATAAAATGTACAAAGCACAAATGGTTTGTAGTCACTTATCATTTAACTAAAATTCATATAAAGATCAAATGTAACCGTCAAAGTACTAATCTTTCATCAAATATAATCAAATGTTCAAACAAACATGATCAAACAAAGTACAATTTGAAATGCAAACTACGAATCATCAAGGACTTGGTAACGTGACGGCACGGCATATGCATCCCATAGTCCGGCCGCTATGTTGTCTCGAGACTGGTTCCACCATGTGGACAAATTGGCTGCTACAACTTGATCATTTGCATCAACTTCTGTATCTTGTCTACGCTCCTGGAGTCTAGTTGTGCGTGCAACATAAGGTTCTAATAATGGATCAGACGGGGTTTGTACCCTAAGGCCACTTGGATGGGTTAATGCGTCTCTTAGAACACGACTATCTGTTGTTGATCCTTCCCAACCAGCTAGCATGTAGATAAATCGCCCACGTATGTCAAACACTCCTAGGACATTTGTTGCCAAATGCCTTTTTCTTATTCGATAACGTGGTTGATCTTCTGCGTGAATTTGTACTGGTATGTAGGTGTCGTCCAACGCACCCATACATCCTTGAAAAGAGGCAAAATATTATTGAAGATCAAATACAATTCTCTTCAAAGGTTCATGACTAAACAAAAAACTTAATGCACATACCTGGAAGCATTTCCATCGCCTATCAACGCATGCGTCATCGATTGGGACTTGTTGTACAATTAGTATACCACGCAATTTGAGGACAACACATAGAACTTGGTGAAATGTTTCACTGATTGTTTGACCACTACGCTTAAAATCAGTCTGTAATACTCTATTTTTTGGTGGTGAGCGATGATGCGTAGGAATATTGCCATCTTTTCAACAACGGACACATACTGATAATCCTTTAGACTGCATTCATCCCACAAGATTTGACAAAGTTCGAAGAAGGCATGGTGTGACATCCGCAAGTTTTGAAGCATTCCCTATTGGACTCTTGGGTAATTCGTCTGAGAAAGGTTAATCTTTCTGAAATATTATCGAAAATGAGGTATTTGGGCGGTGTATTGAGGTTACGGTTACGCTTACGCTTATGATGCCGTATGGCATTGTGCGGATTGCGGGCAGCACAAGAAGAAATAATCCTTCACAAAGGAAGAGTGTTTCAATAAGCAAAAAGTTCATCGAGAGGCCTTTGGTGCCCCTTCCAGTTAAGAATTGAGGTCTCGCAATCACTAGGAATAGGCTTTTCTCTCATGCCTTTCTTCGTTCATGGTTTGATATTCTGGATCCACTCCATTTTTGAGTTTAGGTTATTGATTCATAAAGTTTAGGAACTCATGACACCTTTTAATGCATACGGTTCAAAAAAAATTGCGAAAAAAAAAAAGAATCAATGTATACTCCTCTTGCCCAGGCCATCAGTGGTAAGGACCTAGACCATCAGGGCTTGCTCAGAGGTCTCGAGTTCGAATTTTTGCTGGAACGAATGCGGAATTCCCACTGTAGGCAACACGGTGGGGACACGTCCTACGGGTCTTAGGCCCGCGATTCACTCGGTGTAAGAATTTGGGGCGCTGTGTATTACACCTCGAGGATTAGTCGGGTGATCAACTTGATCTCCGGATACCTCGATATCCAAAAAATGTATACTCCTCTTGCCTAGCAGGCAAATATTTACCTACCCGGAAAGGATGATTCATAATCCACATCACTTCTGCTTCTATTGTAACACAAGATTCCCCTTTTCTAGTAACTTAATTCTACCATAAACCCAACACAATCATTCACAGTAGTATAAACAGAAGAAAACAAATTTAATAATCAAATGGACCTTAATAAAACAGTCTGAAAAATCAAAACACTAGAGAAATTCACTCCACTTCATCATAGAACATGTCCAACCACCATTTTTATAACACATGGCATACAAAACTAAAGAAACTCACTCTCCAATTAAGTTTTACTAAAACATGGCATACTAATCAGGCGACATATTATGAATATATTCATGAAAACAACCATAGTCAACATATTATAAAAATATTCATGAAAACAACCATGCAATCCATTGTCAGTTTAGAGCAGCGAATAGTTCTGTATTCAGTTTACTATCGCACAACAAGGTAATAAATTTTAATTCAAAATCAAATGAAATCCAAGAAGAATATCACGACCATTGCTTTGGTGGATTTCAGAGGGAAGGAATTTTCTGAGAATTTGAGAGGGTTATCACAAGAAAACAATGTCATAAAATCAATCCAAGAACAGAGAACTAACCCGTAGAATTTTCGAAAAATGTTAGAACGACATCTCTAACAAGCATCCCAAAATACATAGTGATAAGAGATGCAATTGCAGGAAAACTATTACGTGATTGAGTAGAGAGGATGACAAGATGAAGAAATTACCTGAAAACGTGACGACATGAAGATTCAATGGAAGAGCACAGTTCGTCGTGAAGAACACGGGAAGGAGAAGTCGATTCGTAGGGTTTGGATATGGATTATATACCGGGTAGACGATATAATTTATTGGACAAATGAGGTTATTTCAGTAATCTGTCAGGTTGGGCAACTCGTGGGTTGTGTAATCCGCAAAATTTTAAATAGATTAAAAACGCAGCGGAACCCAACGATAAACCGAGGTCGTGAAGTAATCCATTGGGTCGACCATGTTTTTGTGCATGGGTACCAAACGATGGTAAATGTCAAATAACCCTGCTTTGCATCACTTAATCCATCAATAATCAAGGTACCAAACGCAACTTTAATATCTACGTGGCGAACATCCCTTTTAAGTTAGATTGTTTCTCGAGGAGCATTATAACTCTGAATATGAACTTCACGAAATTTTTTTGATTAACACATGTTCGATCTTTTATTAATTTATGTGATATAATTGTGGAGTGAGAAGCCTCAGAAAATGAAGTCTGAAAATCATTACATGACGACAGCTACAAGTAGGAAAGAAGAGGAACTGTCTTACTGTCTCCTTCAACGACCCGACGCTTTTGTCCAATGAATCTAAAGACCATAGCATGAATTATTAAAATCTGTCAACGAAAAAATAAGCCACTTCTTTTGCGTATTGAAAATGATAAGTTTATATTTAAAAAAAATAAATAAGATATTTTACTTGCTATGTTTATTTGTTTGCTGGTGATCCCTAGTTATTCTTAATTATTTTTTATGGACTAATATCTGTAGTAGCGAAAGAGGCAAAGTTATATATAAAAAAAAAATTGCAGTGATTTTATTTTTTTTTATGTGTGTGGGTGCCCGTGCCCCAGGCTCAATCCTTGAGTACTATGACCTTATATGGGACGGGGAGGTATAATTTTAATTGAGGAGGAAAGATACAAATTTAATAAAACAAAATTAGAAATAGAATTTGCACATAGTTTTCTTAAAAAAAAGGGGGTGCCTTTGGAGGACGAAGGTAATTAAAAAAAAATGTTTGAATCTTAAATAATTCAAGGGATAGAATAGAATCAGTGACAAAGTTGAAATTTCAAGTTTTTCCTCCCAAAAAAAAATTATGCCTAACGCCCATTAATATAAGTGGAACAAATTTAAGAAGACGTAGGCCACTTGTCATCTAAATATATATTCCACTTGATATCGTGATTGTTCCCTTGCAATAATTCCCCTCGTGTTTTTCCTTTCATAAAATATATGGAACATGACTTTTCAAATTCTTTTAATACTTCTTTTCGTATTTATTTATTTATTTCACTTGTTAATAAAGGGAACATGTTGGGACGAGGGAGCAGCTTCAATTGTTTCCCAATTATTGTCATTTTTATGGTCCAAACGATGTGTTCGCGTGCACATCATTAACTTGTCCTTTTCGAATTAATTATTTGGCCCACACAGTTTGAGCACAACTGGTTGCATTAATAATCCTAGATACAATTAGAGAAAACCATAACACTTATAAATAAAGGTAGATCAATGTATGATATTTAAAGTCGAGTCAGTAAAGAAAAATGAAGAAATCAAAGATCCAAGTCCAAGTCCAAGCCCAATGCAGTATCCATGTATTGGATGGGTTGTAGTCCTGAATTCCATTTTAATCCTGAATTTATAGCTACTTGATCTATATTAGCGCTTAACACTTAACGCTTAAATTAAATTAAGTTGAATTGTAACTTCTTTCTTTCCTAGAAAAGCTAAAGGCATTCTAAATGCATTTTGCACTCGAAAATTGTCAAATCAATTGAACAAATAAGGCCCCAACTCAATTAATGAGTTCGAATAGATATGCACCATCATCTTGACGCTTGACTAGTTCACCTACCCTTTTTACTTGTAAAAAAAGAAAAATCTTTAGTTAAAACCCCTTTTACTTGTCAAAACATCTTAATTTTATATTTCATAAATATTCACAATATACTCTTTATTAACTGTTTTTTTTTAAAAAAAGAAGTTATTTTAACCTTTGATTCAAATATTTTATTATTTGAATTTCACAAGCATTAATTTATGATTAGATTTTAAATCTTATGATTTGGATCAAGCGTGTTTTTATGCATATTTTCATTCGCAGAATAAAAAATGAGCATTGATGAAAACGGTTAAGACCACTGGGTATCGCTGCTCCCTCTCATTCTTGAAAAAAAAGTTAGTATGGTAAAATTTTAAATATTTTATTGTATTTTTTATATTCTGCATCTCCTTTAGAAATTCACCCTCTTATCTAATTTTTTTAGGTAAGCATTTTATTAAATAAATGAAAGAATAATTCGGGCCTTACTGACTAATGGGCCAGATCCATTAGAGTAAAGCCCTACATACTTTTCCTTGTTCATACGATTACATCAGAATTGAAAGAGGGTTTCTTATCCAGTCGACGTAGGAATATCCTTCCGTTCTTCTTCCTGCTCGAATCATCGTCCAAGCCTGCAACTGCGTTCTTTCCAAGATTTCTTCCGGGGAATTGCTTGCTCGGTGGAAGATCACACTGTTCCTGTATAGCCAGATGTGCCAATTCACCATCATCCAGATCAATTTCCATAGATCCGTATGCTTCTTCTTTCTACAAATTCCCATATGCCATATGTAGTTGACCTCTGGCGATTTGTGTAACACTATGGTCTGTTCCATCCAGTTGTATAACAGCATCCAGAGCGCGCTTGTCCAATCGCATGAGGTGAATAGATGGTCGATTGTTTCCTTGTCTTTGTAGCACAATTTACAGATCAGATTCTGGGCTCCTTGAGTGAGTATATTTCTTTTGTGCAGGTTTTCTAAGGTTGGTATACCATCTTCCAGAAGGCGCCAATTGAACGTAATGATCTTAAGAGAGGTAATGCCTTTCCACAGAGAAGCCAACGTAGGGTTTGCAGTTGATATTAATCTGTTGCTTCTTCTTATCAGCTGGTAAGCACTCTTCACTATGTAATTTCCTCCACCATCTGTATTCCATAACCAGTAGTCTTCCCCATCCTTTACACTGTATTCTGCTAATTCTTGCTTTAACTGTGCTAGCATTGTTATCTCATATGCAAATAATTGTCTTCTCCATGTCCAGTGCCATGTATAATTGTCGCCTTCTAATTCTGCCTTTCCTGCAATTGTTTGATATTTGTCAGTAGCAATTGAGTAGAGTCTATTGTATGTCTCACAAAATCTATTATGCCCCAACCACTTATCTTCCCAAAATAATGTATGTCTTCCATTTCTCACCACCCGCATCACTGTACTATGAAACCAATTTTCATTTCTAATTTGTTTTATAATTTGCCTCCACCATAGTGAACCTCTTGATTCAGGAATTCTTCCATGATCTTCATAGTATATGCTCCTTGCTACACTGCCATACTTGTATTGTAATACTTCCTGCTAGCAGCTAGCTGCTCCTTGAAGAACCTTCCAACCCCATTTGAGTAATAGAGCCTCATTGAATGATTCAACTTCCAATATTCCAAGTCCACCATTTTCTATTGTTTGATTTATCTTGTTCCATGCTATCCAAGGAATTTTCCTTCTTCCTTCTTGTCCACCCCATAAAAACTGCCTTTGCATCATAGTGATCTTTTGAGAATGAATTTAGGTGCTTTATACATGGACATATAGTAGACTGGTAGGTGATTCATGACTGACTTTATTAGCACCAATCTCCCCCCAAAGGATAAATGCTTAGTTTCCCATATCTGCAGCCTTCTCTTAATTGCATCTATGACTGGATCCCAAGTACTCAGGTTGTGTGTTCTACTGCCCAGAGGCAACCCCAAATACTTGGTAGGAAATTTGTCCACCTGACAATGAAGCACAGCTGCTAATCTTGCTTCTTCAACTTGAGATAGATTGACAGAATACATTTTACTCTTGCTGTAATTCACTTTCAGTCCTGACAGTAGTTCGAACCACCTTAATATGCTTTTAGTGCACTGTATGTCTTGTTCACTGCCATTACCTAGAATCAGTGTATCATCTGCATATTGAAGTGTTGCTAGATATTGAGATCCCACTGGAAATCCACTGTATAAATTCAGCCCCTTTGCTTTTCTGAAAAACAGACTTAAGCCTTCAGCAGCTATTAAGAATAGGTAGGGGGATAGTGGATCCCCCTGCCTTAGACCTTGTTGGGGAATTATCTGATCAGTTGGGGATCCATTGATAAGTATTGAGATGGACACTGTGCTGATGCAGGTATAAATCCATCTCCTGAATTTAGGATGAAATCCCATTGCTTCCATCATCCGCATTAAATAGGACCAGTGGATAGAATCAAATGCCTTTTGGAAATCTACCTTGAATAATGTACTGCTGAAGCCTTCTTTCTTAGCTAAATCAATTGCCTAGTTAGCACAAAGAACATTGTCCCCTATATGTCTACCTTTAATAAATCCAGATTGGCTTTTTGATATAATTGATGGAATCACCTTGCTCAGCCTATTTGATAGAAGCTTTGCCAGAACCTTGTACGCACTGTTTATTAATGATATTGGTCTGTAGTCTCCCGGACCTAATTGTGTTGATCCTTTAGGTTGTAGAGCAATAAATGAAGCATTTAGGCCTGGTGCAATCTGACCTGTGTAATAGAATTCTTGGATAAAACCAATATAATCAGCCTTAAGAACCTGCCAGAATTTTTGAATGAAGTTCAGATTATAACCATCCGGGCCTGGACTCTTTGATCCATTGCAACTGTTCACTGCTTGAAAGATTTCTTCTTCAGTGAACATCTTGGTGAGCATATTGTTTTCATCATCTGATATCACTGCTGGTGCTAAGAAGTCCATAGGCAGGCTTCCCATATCATCTTTTAGTGTGAATAGTTCCTTATAATAATTCTGGAAAATCTGCTTGACTCTTGTAACATCATCTATCCATTCTTCATTATGAAAAATGCCCTGAATCCCAGATCTTCTTATATTCTTGTTAACACACATGTGAAAGTAGTGTGTATTAGCATCTCCTAGCTGCAGCCACTTATTTCTTGATTTCTGATAAATTATTGCAGATTGCTGTTTAATGAGTAACTGTAACTTTGTCCACATAGATTTTCTTGATGCTGATTCACTAGCTGTCAGAGATCTGGTACTTAAGACTTTGTCTATGCTTTCTATTGCTGCTGTCATGCTTTTTATTTCTTCTACCACATTCCCTTGTTTATTCCAGTTTTTCAACTTCAGCTTTAGGGCTTTGAGCTTCTCTTTCAGAATATACCCCTTGCTTCCAGTATGAGCTAGTTTAGTCCATTCATTCTCTACCATCTGCACATAGTTTTTGTCTTCTAGCCATACATCAAATACTTTGAATGGAATAGGACCCTAGTTTTTCAGCTTTTCTGAGAATATCAAAGGGCAATGATCTGATACTGTTTTTGGTAGTGATTGTTGCTGAAGCTTTGGCCATTTATGAGACCAATCTTCATTAACTAATATTCTGTCCAGTCTGCTACCTATTTGTGCATCAGGAGTAGACCAAGTGATTTTAGATCCCAACAATGGTAGATCAATAAGCTGTGCATCAGTTATAAAGTCTTCAAAAGCTTTGATCTCATTTGCATGTACTCGTCCCATTCCTATTCTTTCATTTTGTCCCAGTACTGTATTGAAATCACCTAGCATACAATAGTGGGATGGTTGTATCACTTGTAGCCTATTTAATATGGCTTCCCACAGTTGCTTCCTTTGTCCAAAGGGGCAAGGAGAGTATATAGATATTATACAAACTGGTTGTGAATCTCTTACCCATTCCCCTTCAATTCCTAAAGCTCCATGTATCTCCCAACTTCGAGTGAGCTTGAAGCTATCTCTTCTCCAGCTACATAAGATCCCTCCTGAATTTCCAACGGAGGACCGATATTTCATCTCCCACGGTATAGGTCCCCATATTAACTTCAGAACTTGCTCATTGATCTCCTCCATTTTTGTCTCTTGAATGCTGATCAATTGTATATTATTCCTAGTGATTCTGTTTCTTATATCTTCTTGTTTATGCCTCATGCCCAATCCCCTAATATTATAGGATAACAATTGCATTACTCTTCCAATGTATCTCCCTGCAGGTCTTGGACTATATCCATATCATCATAATGTGGTGCTCCCTCATTCACCTGACTGGTAAATTGTATATTGTCTCTTTTTTCCATTTCTGAAAACTTAGCCAATAGTTGTGCTTCTCTACCTGATATTTTTATCCCTAGTTGCTGGCCAAACTGTAGTAGTTGAAGGGATCTCCCATCTATATTAACCATCATTGCATCAGTCTCTAGGGATTTTTGCTGTTGTTCTAGTTGTGCTAAGTTTTCCACCAGTTTTGGTGAACATTGATGTTCACATTCTCCTTGCATGTCCTGCCCTTCATTTTGTCATCCCTAGAGTGGGATATATATTCATCTCTATCCTGCGGGCTTTTCTGATTTATGCCATGAGATGTGCTTGCAATATTTGATATATTAGTCCCTGCTAGCCTTTTAGAATCAGCATTACCATTGAGCTTTTGTATTGTTGATGATGAAGAGGAGCCCATATTCTTGTTCACTTGTGTTATCCTGTTGCCAGAAAAAGGTGGGAAGTCCATTTCAAACTTATCATTACTTTCCTTTTCCCCTAGGGTTCCTCCTGTTAAGCTTTGTCCCTTTCTTTTCCATATCTTCAGCATCTGTTTTTCAGCTTCCCATGGTGCTGCACTGGCGCTTTTCTTCTGTGGCGCTGCCCAGTCTGTCCAATCTGTGTACCTCGGAGTTTGTCCTTTCACTTTTGTTTTACCATTGACCAGAACTGGTTTGTTTCTAGCTACCATTCCTGTTGCTTCTTCTGTTATTTGTATTGAATACTTCTTGCCACCAGTCATAAATTCTACATAACTAGAGATAGGACAGGATATCCATGTGCGAATCAGAACTTTCCCAGCTCTAAAGTGTCTTCTGCTCGAGTAATCAATATCTGTTAATAGATATTTGCCCACTTTGCGTGTTATCCAGCGATAAAATCTATTTCCTTGGCAGGAGATAGGTACACCATCTACAATAACCCAGCAGGTTCTTTCCACCCCCATTGTTTCATCATTCTCATTCCAATGTCTAACTCGTTTTATGCTTTGTGCTATGCTAGCATTGTATTCTGTTAGGAACTTCGTTTGGCAAACTTCATCTTGGAATAAGACCAAGAACATATTTCTGCTCTGGATCAAAGGCGCAATAGAGATTCTGATACCCCAAGCTTTCCAGGAGCACTACAACCTGATTGACATCCTTCCCATCAATTAACTCGAATATTGCTGCGCAGTTAAGCCAGTTTAATTCTTCTTTAGTTGGCTTAAAAACTTCATCAGTTCCTGCTGTTTTCATTTTCACCTATTGATACTTTAATGGGGCTGCATATGCTTGAGCTCTCACCTCTTGATTTCTTGGGTAGCGTGGGTAGCTCACCTTAACCTTATAGTTACCCACCCATACTCCATCAAGCAGTCTGTCCTTATCACATTTATTCCGTTTGTACGTTACAAACCCGAATCGATATCCAGCCTTATCCAACTTATGAGGGATGTATACATTCGTACATATTCCATATTCTCTGAAGACCTTAAACATATCCGCAGATTTATGTGTATCAGGAATATTAGTGAAATACAGTACCTCTAAATCTTCATTAAGCTTCTGCACTCTTGCTATTTTTCGTTCTTGTAATTTTTTATTCCATTCTTCCATTTCTCTCATTCTGCGTTGCTCAGCTCTGTGTATCATTTGTAGGTCTTTGGCTCTGCGCACCATGTTGCTGTGATTCTAGGAAAGTTTGTGTAGCTCACGGAGAAGAAACCTTGAAGCGAAAAAGGCCAACCCGACCCCTTCCGGTGAATACCCGCCCGAGAAGAGATCAGTTCCGGTGAAAACCCGCCCGGCAGCAGGCCTCCCATGCTTCTCCGTCCATTTCTTCGTCCATGAGTCCGCGCGCGTGAATCAGTTTTACATACACAATTCAAATTTGAACTTTAGAGAGAAGGCAGAGAATTTTCGCTAGAGAGAGATGAGATAGCTTTCATCACTGAATCTCAAGGTTATACTAGCGAGTCTACTCTTAACTTCGGTAATTTTGTGCAATCACTAGTGGTGGGATTAGTCTGTACAAAAATAAATTGATTTCGAATATCATGTTAATCCCCCCCAAAGCTATAGGTATTATTAGCCATCTCTCCTAAAGACATTTTTTTGTTCTCTCTTTGTTAATTTGGTATCTTTAGGTCGAGGAATGTGAAGGCTGTTGCGTTGAATCCAAGCACAAGAACTGGATTCCACACCGACCCATGTGGTACCTAGTGAAATTAAACTGATACCATTGGAATGATGTTAGTATTAGCTAACTTTTCAACTACATGCGTTGAGCTGAACTTGGTACAGGACCGGACTGGAGACTCGAGACTGGAAGACTAGAGCACACAAACCCCGGAGTTTGCAAATTTCACGAAAAAAAAAAAAGCTTTTAACTTTGGTCTATGAAAAAACACATTCAAAGTCTTTGCAATTTTAGCGTTTGACATTTGATGCCTAACTTTTGGCGGTGGAGAAGTCAAAAAAAGCCTAAAAGTCAAAAGCATCTATGGGTAACTTTTTTTACAGTGACAATTTTATAATTATTTAGAAGTTTAAATTTCATACATTCTTACTCTTATAAATAATTCAGATATTCTTAATTTAAGGATATTTCAATCATTTTTCAATAAGTTATTAAAAGTAGTTTTAGAAATAATAATTTGCAAACACTATATAAAAGCTTTTTTAAAATTTTTTTTTTTGAAAAGATACTTCTACATAAACACATGAACTTGCAAACACTCCCTAAATAATGCATTTTATTCTCATTAATCAATATGGTATATGTAACACACCATAGTGGATCATGCATAGGTTAACTTATAATGGTGAATGCCAGTTTAGGAAGAGGGCAAGGAGTCTGGGATCGAAGGGGCTTTCGCCCCACCTTTATAATTGGCGGCAGTGGCAGAGGTAGGGGGAGCAGGGGGCCATGGTCCCCCCAAATTTTTTTAAAAAAAATTACAAGTAAAAAAACAAGTTTGGTCCTACCTAAAATATTATATAGTTTTAAAATTCGTAAAGAAGTTTGGTGTAGATGAGTTGGTCAATTGATAGATTTTCATCCGTTAGCTTCAGTATCGAAACCTGGACTCAACTCTTATTTTTTAAGAAATAAAAAAAAAATCTTTTTTTTAGTAAAATGATTCAAACTTGAGTTGAATTGGAAATTTTCATAAAGGAACCACGAGGCTACCAAACATTATTGCAAAAAAATTCTTTAATATGATTCTTTTTTATATTTTAATATTTTGGTAGATAGTTTTATCTGATATTTTTATAGTAAATTTGGCTAAAAAAATTATTGTTATCTCTGTATAAATTGTAATAACTTCGAAACATGCAGATCCGACTGATATCGATATTAAAATAATTTTAAAAAATAAAAAATAAATTAACTATTATAATTTCTACCGCAATATTTGAATATGCATACCCAATCGAACATAATTCAACCCGGTTCGACCTATTCTATTTAGACTAAAAAAATATGGCCCCACCCAAATTATTTTCTGGTTCCGCCCATGCTTTGGCCGCGTACCATCAGCAACATACAATCTCATAAATCCTGAAATTTTCAATTAGTTCTATTAAAAATAGTGGTTGGTAATAACCACTCACGGAATTTATCTACAAAAAAAATGTTTTTTTTTCTTTTCTTGGCTCCTTTTAAAAAAAAATTAGCCCCCTAAAATTTTGTGCTAGATCCAAGTTATGGTGGTATGCTATGCTGTGGAGTGGAAGTAAATGCATTTTGTTCAAGTAAAATGACATTTTCTCTGAAAAATTGGTATAAGGAACAAAAGTATGAGTTCTATGAATCAAAATTTATAATATATACATTACACACATCAACAATACGTGTATAGCCCTTGTGAAATCTGGCAATTGCCGCAATTTTGAACCGTCGGAAAACCCAACTGCCAGCACAAGCACTTGGGCTTCGCCGCCGCCGGTCTCATCAGAAGTCCATAGATCGATTTGGACTCTGCCCACGCCGTTTTCATGTGCTTGTCCGGGGAAGGCAATCCTATAGACAGCTCCAGATCAAGAGAAGGGTCGTGTCCCTCCTCTGCCGCCGCTGGCGGCGGCAGAGTCGACTCCTCGGTTGTGCTGCTGTTGCATTTGGTACTATCGACGGTCGTGGAATTATCTGATGTTGGGATGGAGTTATTGGTGGGTTCAATTTTGGGTGGACTGTCTTCATTAAGGGTTTGTGGATTCGAATGTCTGAAGTTCAGCGAAGTTTGAGGGGCAGCGGCGGCGGCGACGGCGGCGATGAGGGGATGGTGGGTTTGGGGGTCTATGCCCCTGCTCATAAGCTTTCGCTTGATATGCGTATTCCAGTAATTCTTGATCTCATTATCTGTTCTTCCTGGCAATCTTCCAGCAATCAAAGACCATCTGCCAGAAAAATCCCAAATTAAAATATTAGCATACCCACCAATTGTTCTTACTGAGACGTTCAAAAATCAAGTTTTTTTAGTCTAATTAACAGAGATTTGATTCTTGAATTTACCCTGAGTTTTCTGTTCCATTTTACTCTGTAACAACAGGATAATGGAGAACATCTCCTTGGCCATTAATGGAGCAGAACAAAGTGCTATAAAGATTGTAACTTTTGAAACCAAAAATGGAATCATTTTCTGCGGTCCACGAAGATCTTCTCACAGCATAATTAAGCAAAAAGAAGATAGAAAATCAACAAAAAAGAAAGAAAAAACCTACTTATTTCCAAGCAGACTGTGAAGCTTGATAATGACATCATCTTCTTCTTCACTGAAATTCCCCCTCTTCAGATCAGGCCGCAAGTAGTTTATCCACCTTAATCTACAGCTCTTGCCACATCTCAGCAATCCTATTATTATATTATCAAGCAACTTTCAGAATCTTGATTCCCCCACAAATTAACAAACAGAACAAGATGCAAAATCAGGTCGTACCAGCAGATTTTGGTAGAGAACGCCAGCAGCCCTCTCCGTTAGCCCTAATGTAATTGATGAGTCGCTGGTCTTCTTCCTTGGTCCAAGCACCCTTGTTTGTGTGAGCTTTTTCGCAGCAAGGAGACC
This sequence comes from Pinguicula moranensis, assembly GCA_028565015.1. Lineage (NCBI taxonomy): Eukaryota > Viridiplantae > Streptophyta > Magnoliopsida > Lamiales > Lentibulariaceae > Pinguicula > Pinguicula moranensis. The sequence goes on from JAOWBN010044090.1 coordinate 15,212, forward strand.
TCCCCATGATTCAGAATTTGATATTTTTTCTTTAAGACTTGTTCTTTTTCTAAGCACCGAAACAGAGAAAAAATAGCAGATGCTATATACACACACATTCATACATGGATAAAGATGGGGGGTTGTTTGACCCAGTTGATGACAACGACAAGTGGTGTAAGTGGATGAGACTGGAACTGGTTTCGGTTGGTAGGCCGTAGGCACACTTTTAACAGTTCGGGTGGGTTTCCTTGGCGCACTGTGCCGCACAAACGCAAGAAAATGGACAAAATGATCGTTTTGTCACTGTGTTAAATAGGGATGTTGTGTTTAATACGAGGGCAAAACGGTTATTTCGCCCATTTTCTTGCGTTTCTGTCGTGCGTTATATCATTTTTCAGTTTCCTTTTAGGCATCTCCCGTTTTTTCTATTCACATTTATACTTGCAAACAATATAATATCTTGCTTGTGTTTATTTTATTATTGGATTGGCATGATGAAGTGATTTATCAAGAGTTTGCATTAAAGATAAGATGTGCCCACATGGGGTTTCTTTTCATCTGCCAGAATAAATAGGTTGGCCAGAACTCAGAAGGATAAATTTGGTTGGCCTCTATTCAAGTCGGCAGAGTCACATGTATATCTGTTTGCTTGTGAAGATATAAATTCCATCAAAGCAATAAAGCATAGAAAATTGCAGTTTCATGTTGTAACTTGGCCCAACCGCAAGGCTTCTAATAATTGGTTTCATATCTTCAAAATTCAAAGCAGGGTAACTACCAAATCACATGTACATTCATTGCAGTTTACTACAGAAACTCTCCAACTACATCATAAGAGAAACAATGACCTCTATTTTCATACTAAACAAAGTTATCTTACAATGTGTAACAATGGAAGAAGTATGAGCCTGCTAAAGAATGGGTATGGTTATACAACGTATGGGAGCTTCGTGTAAGATGTTTACTGTCAAAACAGATGAATGGAATGATAAATGGGCGTAACAAAGTTAAGACAAGAAAGAATGGGTACTCGAACTCAGTATACATATGAAGCAATCACTAGGCCATGGAGGACTAGTACAAGAATGAGTAGGTAGGTGTAAGGTAGTATTCGGCGTACATGGAACTAGGACGTTTTGGTGGTGCTGTTAGCGTATTCGCCTCTAGCATCTGATTTCCTACACATGCAATCAGGCATTGGGTGCATGTAGAGAGAACCACTCGGCTTTCTCAGCTCGCTTCCCTTCACATCATTGTGACGAAGCATATCATGTAACTGCCTTTTAAACTCCTGCCATCTGCAAACAAACATATGATTTATTGAGATCATGTGCTCGAGTATGGGCATGATCGATACAAAAGATAAACACAGATAGTTGAGTTTTCGCTGAAACTGAATTGTGCAAGAGTTTCCCAAGACGTTAGAAGAATGTTATAATGAGGATTACCTTATACTTGGCTTATCAAATAATTGAACTAGCTTCCTCTTGTCCGGTTTAATCGTTTTGGCATGTCCTTCGTAGACATAGCGTCTGTGTCCCACAAGGAAATGAGGGAAATTACCACCTTGAGTTGTTACGAAAACTTCACTATGGAGACAAACCGTGTAGTCTAAGGCTGCCAATCTTGACGAATGGCCCTGAACAGCAAGAGACAGGTTATATTTCCTGAAAGCAAGAAGCTTAATTCTGTATTGAGCTCCATAGCCTAGTGATTAACGTGTATGTGCAAAGGGGTGTGTGCATGCTAGGTCATGGATCCACGTAATGTTATGGGCTATGGCATGGCTTAAAAAGAAAAGGCTTCATTCTGCATGCAGAGCTTCACAACATTACCATAAATGGGGCAAGTTCTTCTACAGATGCAAGTGTTTCCTTTGTCTCCAGTCGCGGAAACATCTGTTTCAGAGGAGCCATATGCTTCTCCACTTTGTAAATTATTCCAGCAGCAACATACATAGAGGTTGTGTTATCGAAACCCATACCCCGAAGCATCATTCCCACCTGCAGAATGCAATGTATAAATAGTGGACTGACTTCCCATAAACTGGTATGGGTTATAACAAAAAGGAAACTTAGGTTTCCTGTGATTATTTATGTACCTCCAGTGGCGTTAAAGGGCACTTCCCATCCACACGATTGGCACCAGGTCTTATTACTCTACCTTTTCTCCGGAACTTTCCTCTCCAACTTCTTTCTCGAACAATATCCATCTCATGCTTTTCTTCTTCACCGCCATCATAGATGCAGCATGAAAATGCAACCATATCCTTAATATGGCAATCAAACATCACACAATATTTAAAATAATATTGCAATGTACCAAGAAAGGATAGTGATCATTGTATTACTTCAGCAAGAATGCAGTATTATGCACCTCTTCAAATCGGAGATGTACTGATACATATTTTCCTCCACTTTTCGAATTACTCTTGAGCATTCGATCAACCATCTTAGCAGCTAGCATCCGTATGGGTTCTGAAAACCTAAGTGCTTCAAAATTGCAGAGGCATCGAAGCCCTTGGAAGTATGGAGGAATTGCATGAGCCAATCTGTTGGAGAAAGGCGCAATACGGACAGCCCTGCTCCAGAATGTTCAACATAGCTCCGTCAACTAACATGACATGTTTTTCCAAGAAATAGAACATATTTATCATTACTTAGTAGCAGAAAGATGGAGTCTGATTGAAGGTAAAAAGATAGGAGATGCTTACTTCAACTCCAACAGCTTTGGTAAAACCTTTTCAAGGTAGTGTGCAGGGCTGGACCACGCTTTCACTCTCAAGTTCACTATGTTGCTTATATTGTTGTCGAATTGCTGAAATATATCTTCTGGAAGCTCTCTTATTACATTGACATGATTTCTTAGCGCATATATGAAGAATTCCTCATCAAATATATCTCCAAACTTGCTGCAGAGGAAAGAGGAAGGAAATGCAAAAAGAAAATACCATTATAAATCCAAGTAAAATGATCTTCCAACTACAAAAAAGATGGGATCCAATTCTCTATCAATGGAATATTTTAACTTCTATTATTTTCAAGTGGTCATCTTCATTTAGCAGCAACATTTAGCTGAGTTTGTGGCTTTGTAATTTGGCTTGCTAAATAATTCAATTGGAACTTTCAGCACGTATCAGCAAGCATTTAATGCACAAACAAAAAATCTAGCACGATAGATAATAGAGCTATATAGGAAAACGTATTAGCTGGGGAAATATCTCTTGTAATGCACACGAACATACAAATATGTGCTGCACTAAGAAAAGTTGTGATTTCAGTTCTCACCTTGAATCTCGCCAAACACTATTCAAGTGAAACATTGGAATGACTAGTGTGGCATTCAGCAGACCTGCCACTGCCACTGCATCACAAATCTGTAATAGAAAAAGGCAAACAAGGAAAAGGAAAAAGAACATCAGTAATCTAAGGCCCTGTTTTGCGCAACCTTCTTAAAATTATAATCCAATTATAAGCACATTTTTTCAAAAAATAACTCTTCAGTTTTTCAAAAAAAGTTCTTATAATCCAATTATAAGCATAAGAGGGTCTGCGCAAAACACCCCCTAAATTTCTAATATCATCTAAAATTGGCCAGAAGAAAAAGAGAAGACAGCGGAATAAAAATGACAACATCTCACTTAAGAGCAGCTTTTAGAAAAGATGAGCAACCCTCAACACGTGTTTTTGCTGCCCCTAGAGCTTCCGAAAGTTGATGCATGTCATCATCATCAGCTACATCCAAATGTTGTGGCAAAGGTACTCGAGGAAATTTCTGGTATATTGCCCTAATTCGATCTGCAATACATTTACAAATTTGGACTAGATGAAACCAAATTATTAAATTACAATAGTCCACTACTTCTATCCCAATTGTCAATGAATTCACAAGTAGCAAATTCCTAGAGCCAAAAAAAGAATCACCAATAAATCCATGGTGAAGAAGGTTGTTCTAAATGGCAGAGTAGAAATCCTAGTTTTCATTTGATCATGGTACATTAGCATAGTATCCATGCCTCATTACGAATCTACTTTTTTTTAATGGAGTGCTACGGATCTACTTTGTTACAATCATGCTGAAACATTTATGTGCAATGCAACTTACCTTTTTAGCATAATGTCAATTAGATATTTGCCACAACTTTTCTCAATTATCTCAAATGTTATTGTGGTTTCCAGTATGCATTTATGTGCAACTTACCTTTTTAGCATTATGTCAATTAGATATTTGCCACAACTTTTCTCAATTATCTCAAATGTTATTGTGGTTTCCAGTATGTCAGCTCACCAAATCATCAAATAGATGCCACTAATCAACTTAAATAATGATAACTTTAGTTACAATTTAACATAAGAAGGAATGAAGATTTTTTTTTAAAGAGGAGGAGGTATCGATTCAGTAAGAAGGAATGAAGATATTACAGAAATTGAAGTTAAAAGCACAATGAACTAAAACTTGAAAGGAGGAATTGACCAACAATATCGTCATCACAAGGAATTTTTGCCTTAACAAGTGTTTCCACAAACAATACAGCAAGCTCAGTCCCACATGTAACCTGAAAATGAAGAGTGAATATGGTACATTACATGTTCCATTATTCCGAAATAACAAAAGTCATACAGTTTAAAATGCCGTATATGAATAAACCAAAATGTCCTTTCTGATTAAGAGTTTAGCTACTGTAAAGAATGTTCAACGAAAAACATTTCATCCATTCATTCAGTATCAAACTAAATTACTAACTATAAATTTCTGAGCAACCGAGAAGATGTATATATATACAAGAAATTGGCAAGTTCAGATATACCGAAATGTTACTTAAGTTCCTAGCTTGATTACATCAGTCCAAAGCAATGCAAGTATCAAGTGGCAAATCTGACCTGCCCACTCTCTAATTGTAAGCAAGCACCAGATTGAAGAATATCCAAGGCTTCAGAATACCTATCAACTGAAGTGTATCTGTACAAATAAAAAAGATTATCCTTACTGAAAAGAAATAGAACAAATACACTAAAAGAAATTTCAAAGTGTCAATATTGGCAAAACTTGGCAAGTAATACAAATATATGACACCTACCTGTGAGCACCTATTTTTTGGCTTCATTAGATTAACTTTACAGTCTTACCTTGCACTCAAAGATTTATACATCTGTTGAGCTCCATAGTAGTTGCCTTCATCTACAACTTTCTTAATCTTCTCTATATTCTGTAAATAATGTGAGGAAACTCAACTATAGAATACAAAATATAACAATATGTGAACAGCACACATCTTAGCAAGTGATACAGACTTGGGTGTTATCACAAGTCCTACCTCTTGAGCCGGGGCTAGTGTTATTCGCTTGGCTCTCTCCCGCGACATTAGGCCTCTTCTTTTTTCTATCAACCCCAGAAGAAAATATAATAACAGTCACAATCACAAACAGAAGCAACCCTCAACTCCTTCCAAGTACAATTAGCTACATCTCAAATGGTCGAAAACAACCTAATTAAGCACTAGCTACATCGCAAGGAGCAATGCAAACTGCAGCAGTAGTAAAACGCTATAACATCAAAGTAACGAAAAAAACAGGTATAGAATCACACACAATTAGATTACTAAGCATCCAAAAAAAAAAATCCGAACATCATCATAAAGACATTCTAAGCAAAAAAAACGAACAAAACTTTAGCAGCAAACAAAGAAAATCAAGAATCACCTGTCACAATCAGCAACCGGTAGCGCAGGGCAATACGATCAATCAGGGGGGAAATGCCGATTGCAACGGAGAGCGGACAAATGGAGTGTTAGGAACAGAGGGGGCTTCAGTCGGTTGGGTCTTCGGCTTTGATATTTTTATTTTTATATAAACTTTTTTGCAATATGTAGAATATTTGCTATGTATTATGGAATTATGAATATCCATTAAATAAGTAACATAAATCCATGAATTATGGATCTTGTTTTTTTACATTAAATAGGTAGCTATGTTTGCATAAATTTGTAGAGAAAGAGAATAGAAAGAAGAGAAAAAATTTGAGAAAGTTTGTAGAAAATGAGTTTTGATACAAAATTCTTGTGTATTGATTCTTTACAATTCTTATATTGCCCTAATCATTTACTTAATTATTTTACAACACGTTATCAGCACGACTCTACTACAGGGCTTCTAAAATTTCGCTGAGGTAAAGTTAATTATTGTTATAATGTCTAATATTTCGAAATTTGAATTTGTGGCTTTGGACATTACTGGAAAAAATTACTTGTCATGGATTCTTGATACTGAAATCCATCTTGATGCT
>JAOWBN010044200.1:0-21474 GCA_028565015.1 Pinguicula moranensis
GAAGAGCAATTGGTGTCTCGATACATTGGTGGCCTTCAAGTTTCCATACAAAATGTATTGAACCCTTAATCAATTTGGAGCATCTCATAGGCTTATCAATGAGCCTTGGCAGTGGAAAAACAACAAGTGCGATGGCCAGTCACCCGAAGTCAAACCGACAGAGATGCACAACACCAAGGAGGAACCAAAGCCACTCAACCTACTCAAGGACAGCAACAACCTCGTCAAAACAATGCAAACACTTTCTCTATTAAGTGTTATTGTTGTGGAGAGCCTGGTCACAAATCCCCTTAATGCAGAAAGCCAGCAACTGCGAAAGGGAAGAACTTGATGATCGATGTAAGTCACGAGGAGGCGAATTGGACTCCAAACCCCCGTATGAAGATACTGAAATGTATGATGAATTACCATGTGGTGGACACGAAAACTTAGTTATTAGAAAGTTCCTTTTGACCACCAAAGGCTCGATCATGGATGATTGGTTGCGTACCAACATCTTCCACACTACTTGCACCATAAAGGACATTATGTAGGATGATAATTAATAGTGGCTGTTGCAAAAATGTTGTTGCAGAAGAGGCGGTACGAAAGTTTAATTTGAAGATGGAGGATCTTCCCACACCCTATAAACTCTCTTGGCCTGGAAAAGGTAATGAGGTAACAGTTTCAAAACGTTGTCTTGTTTCCTCCTCTATTGGCAAGAGGTACTTTGATAATGTTTTGTGCAACGTAATGAATATGGATGCTTGTCATTTGTCGTTGGGAATACCATGGAAGTATGATCGGCATGTGATTCATGATGAGAGGAAGAATACCTATTCCCTCAGCCTCAAAGGGAAGAAAGTGATTCTTAGCCCGCGCCGAGATGGAGTTCCACCATCTCCACCACCGAAGGTTACTAATCTTCTTTCCACGTATATGTTTCTTGATGAATTGAATAAGGAGGGAGTTGTACTTGCCTTGATGCCTCGAGAATCTGAGGTGTATAAGGATGAAGTGCACTTTTCCTCCGAAGTGGAGTTGCTGAAGGAGTTTGATGACTTGATGTCTGATGAGTTACCTCATGGGTCGCCAATTATGCGAGACATCCAACATACCGTATGAGTCCCAAAGAGGCTGAAGAGTTTCTAAAACAAGTTGAAGAGTTGTTGGACCAAGGCTATATACGTGAAAGCATATGCCCTTGTACCGTTCCTGCCTTGCTCTTACCAAAAAAAGATGGATATTGGCGTATGTGCGTGGATAGTCGAGCCATAAACCGCATCACAGTGAAATATAGGTATCCCATTCCTCGTCTTGATGATATGTTGCACCAACTTTCAGGTGCTAAGGTGTTTTCCAAGATCGATCTGAAGAGGGTCTATCACAAATCCGAATAAGGCCAGTAGACGAGTGGAAAAAAGCCTTCAAGACATCAAACTGACTCTATGAGTGGATGATCATGCCTTTTGTCCTATCCAACGCCCCCAACACCTTCATGAGGTTCATGCATCAGGTTTTGAGACCATTTATGGGCATGTTTGTAGTTGTATACTTTGGCGATATTCTAATTTACAGCCCTGATCATGAGTCTCACTTGTTGCACCTACGTATGATTTTTGATGTATTGAGGAGAGAGTCATTGTATGTAAACCAGAAGAAGTGTTCCTTTGTAACTTTTTTTTCTTGGTTTTGTCATGTTTACTGATGGTGTACATGCAGATGAAAAGCAAGGTTGAAACCATAGTGCAATGGCCGAGACCTAGGAGCATCCATGACGTGAGGAGTTTCCATGGTTTGGCTTCTTTCTATCGCAGGTTTATCAAGAATTTCAGCAACTTGATTGCACCCATCACTGAGTGCATGAAAGGTTGTACCTTTGAGTGGACTGAGGAGGCTGAAGCCAATTTCCATGTGGTGAAGCAAAAGATGATACAAGCCCCGGTCCTTGCCCTACCTGATTTTGAGAAGTTGTTCGAGGTAATGTGTGATGCATCCGAAGTTGGTATAGGTGGAGTGCTTAGCCAAGATGGCCAACCTATTGCCTTCTTCAATGAGAAGTTATCTGGAGCCAAGAAGAACTATTCAACTTATGATTTGGGGTTCAACGCTATTATACAAACCTTGAAGTATTGAAAGCACTACTTGATTCGGAAGGAGTTGTCCTTTTCACTTACCATGAAGCTTTGAAATACATTAATGGACAGACCAAGCTGAGTAGGAGGCATGCAAAGTGGGTGGCCTTTCTTCTAGAGTTCACCTTCTCTTTGAGACATCAATCAGGTAGGCTCAACAAAGTTGTTGATGCCCTTAGCCAAAGACATACTCTCTTAATCACCTTGCACACCGAGGTGGATGAATTTGATTCAATGAAGGACATGTACCTGAATGATCCCTCATTTGGGAAGATTTTTGATTAGGTATCTCAAGCATTAAATTCTGATTATGTTATGCTTGATGGATATATGTTTTGTGGTCTGCATCTTTGTATTCCAAATTGTTCTTAGAGACAATACATTGTGAAAGAGTTTTACAATGAGGGCCACTTCGGAAGAGACAAAACTTTGGCTCTTGTTGCGGCCAAGTATTATTAAACAATGATGACTAGTGATGTGGCCAAGTTTGTAAGATACTTCATTTGTCAACGAGCAAAAGGGGTCCTAACTAATGCAGGACTTTACACCCCTTTGCCCACACCCGAGGCACATTGGCTCGATGTGACAATGGATTTTGTTTTAGGGTTACCTGATACTCAACGTGCCATGGATTCTATTTTTGTTGTGGTTGATAGTTTCTCAAAGATGTCACATTTTTGCCTTGTAGAAAGACCATGGACGCTGAAAGAATTGCTCACATATACTTCAAGGATATTGTTAGACTCCATGGGGTGCCACGGTCTATTACTTGTGATCGTGACATTAAATTCATGAGCTTGTTTTGGAGGAGCCTTTGGAATAAAATGAAACTTAAACTTTAGCAATGCCTATCACCCCCACACCGATGGCCAAACTATGGTGGTAAACAGAACCCTTGGCAATCTGTTGAGAAGCCTCGCGGGTGCAAAACAAAGGAATGGGATCTTGCATTGCCACAAGTTGAAATTGCCTATAACAGATCCAAGAACCGTACTACTGACCTTATTCCCTTTGAAGTGGTAAAAGGACAGAATTGTTTTGGTGTCCTAGACCTGGCCCCGACCCCTCGAGTTGGTCGTTACAACCCCAAGGCAGAAGAGATGACAGAATACTTACGGTCTATCCATGAACTTATGAAAGAGAAAATTGTGAAGAGCAATGAGTCCTACAAAACCCAAGCTGATGCTCGACGAAAAGAGGTACAATTTGATATTGGTGACTATGTTTGTGTTGTTTTAACTAAGGATCGTTTTCCCCCTTGGTGTATACAACAAGCTTAAAGCCGCAAAATTGGCCATTGTGAGATCGTGGACAAAATCAACATTAATGCCTACAAAATTCGACTCCCTAGCAATGTGAAGACTTCTGATGTGTTCAACGTCAAACATTTGAGTCCATGTTTTGATGAGAATGACGTGATGAACTCAAGGTCAAGTTCTTTTCAACCTTGGGAGACTGATGCAGGAGCATCCGAGCAATCCGAACCAGTTGAGCATGAAAGTGATTATTTTTCTGATGCTACTTTGATGGCCTTGAATTATCATGAAAATATGGACAAAAGGAATCCTAGGAGGTGATTATTTGAAGTATGGGACGAATTTGGTGAGTTGGCAATAAAGAAGACAAATCTTGTCTCAAACTTGAACAACCTTCCCTATTTTTTGGGTTGTTGTCTTGTTGCTGTTGGGTTTGTTTTTTGATCGAGTTTTTTTGAATTTTTTGGAGTCAAATAAGTTGAGAACTATCCCTAAACTTCATGGCACGTTCTCATGGAGGTTGGAGCGAATTCTATCCAAGCAAAGTCATCCAAAATGCGCCTAGCCACCAAACTGGACAGATTCGACCAGAGTTTGTTCATGCTGATAAAATGGTCAATTTTTGTGATCCAAATGGTTTGATAAGAAGCTACAATCAAGTTTAACATCATGGTGAATGGTTATACCAAGTTTCATCCAAAACTTTGGTCTAGAAGGAGTCAAAAACAAAACCTAAAGTAGTGGCAAAAATCTATATTTTTTTGTTCCATTTATTTTTGAACTTAATTTTTAATTTGACTTGGTAATCACTAATTCTTGCATGAATTAGTGATTCTACAAGAGGTAAACCAATTCCTTCACCCTTGTACCATCAAGTTGTGTAAATTAACAAAGATCCTTGGGATCCTTGGTCAAAATATTTCTCTGAAAAGTTTTGTTATTTATGCTTAATACACACTTATATTTATGCTTTCGCACAAATTTTGCATCATGACACATAGTATAGCTTTCGAAGATCTTACAGTTCGATCCTAAAAAATGGTATCGGAGCAAGGTTTTGTATCACAACGATATGAAAGATATGGAAAGCGCAAAGGGTTTAATTGACAAAATCGATGGAACCGATTTTGGTTTCTGGAGGATGCAGATGGAAGATCTTCTATATCAAAAAAAACCTTCACGATTCCTTATCGAGAGTGAGGCCAGAAACGATGAAGCCAGAAGTTTGGGATCTGAAGGATTGTTAGGCACTAGGGTTGATTCGTCTATCACTAGCAAGGAATGTTGCCTTCAACATCATAAAAGAAAAAATGACTGCAGAAGTTCTGAAATTCTTGCCAAACATGAAGCCATCGGCAATGAACAAGATGGCCAACCTATTGCCTTCTTCAAGTGTCCTACGTTGGAGAGACTTATTTTACAAGCTCGACCCACAAGGTAAGTATAATTATCATATGAGTTTTAGTAGTTCTTATAAACTTTGTAGTTACTTGTTGGAGCTGTGATGAGAAAGGCCACATGAGCAGAGATTGTCCAAAACCAAGAAGGCAGAAAAAAGGTTCAAAACAGAAATCCCAAGCGGATGATAATTCTGTATTTCTTACAGATGATAGTTAGGATGCTTTGATCCTCAGTGTGGACAATCCAATTGAGTCATGGATAGTGGATTCTAGAGCATCATTCCATTCTTCTCCGAGCAAGGAAATATTCCAAAATCTCAAGTTTGGAAATTTTGAAAAAGTGTATTTGGCTGACAACCAAGTTCTACAGATTGCAGGTAGAGGAGATGTGTGTATTCAGACTACAGGGGGCATAGCGTGGAAGTTGGAGAATGTGAGATACATTCCTGACTTGAAAAAGAATCTGGTTTCAATTGGTCAGCTGGACAGTTTGGGCTATGAATCAAGATTCGGTAGAGGTCGCCGAAAGATTGTTAGTGGAGCGATGGTCATAGCAAGTGGTGTATGAACTTGCACTTTCTACACTACTGCTGTTGTTGAGATTCTTGTTGCAGTTACTAACAGTATATCGAGCTTGAGTTTGTGACATAACAGACTTGGTCATATGAGTGCAAAGGGGATGCATATGCCAACTTTGAAGGGTTGCCTGAAAGGGTTGAAATCTGTGGAGATGAGATTTTGTGAGAGTTGTGTTCTAAGAAAGCAGAAGCATGTCACTTTCACAAAAAACATCAGAGAACAAAAAGCAGCACGATTGAATCTAGTGCACTCGGATGTATGAAGACCATCTCCTGTCCCCTCTATTGGTGGCTCGAGATACTATATTACCTTTGTCGAAAACTTCAGTAGGAAGCTATGAGTTTACCTTTTGAAACACAGATCAGATGTATTTGCTACTTTCAATAAGTGGATGGCTGAAGTTGAAAATCATACCGGGTTGAAAATCAAGTGCTTGAGGTAAGATAATGGTGGAGAGTATGATTTTGCAGAGTTCATCAAGTACTGTATTGATGAGGGAACCAAATGTACCAGGACGGTTCCTAGTAAGGCAAGACAGAATGGTATTGCTGAGAGGATGAACAGAACATTAAATGAGAGAGCAAGAAGTATGAGATTACATGCTGGTTTGCCTAAGACGTTCTGGGCAGAAGCAGTGAGCACCGCAATATATTTGATAAAGAGAGGATCGTCAGTTCCTTTGGGTTTTGAGATTCCATAGGTGGTGTGGTCTGGTAAGGAGATTAAGTTGGATCACCTGAGAACTTTTGGATGTGCGGCCTATGTTCTCATTGATCCAGAGAAAAGGGACAAGCTTGATGCAAAGGCTTTGAAGTGCTATTTTATTGGATATAGTTCTGAAAAATTTGGGCACAGATTGTGGGATGATAAGAAGAAGAGAATCTTGAGACATTGTGATGTGACATTTGATGAGAGCGCCTTGTATAAGGACAAATTTGAGGCAAAGTCGAAGAATGAAGAAAAAGTGGAAGTTCAGGTTGAGTTGCAGGAAGTGTCACCTAGTGATGCTACAGTCCTACCATAGGAATATCCAGAAAAAATTGATGCAAAGGAGCAATCACCAAAGTTAATTGAGGATCGTGAGGAAATGGCAAGAGTGCCATATGCTTCTGTAGTTGGAAGCCTTATGTATGTTATGGTCTGCACCAGACCTGATATAGCACATGCAGTTGGAGTTGTGAGCAGATCTAGGAAAAGAACATTGGGAAGCTGTGAAGTGTCTTCTGAAATATTTGAAAGGAATAACCAGTACTTCACTTCACTATGGGAATGGCGAGGTGATAGTCAATGGTTTTGTTTATGCTGATCTGAGTGTAGATGTGGACACAGGTAAGAGTACATTTGGATACATTTACACTATTGATGAAACAACAGTCAGTTGGATGTCCAGGTTCCAAAAGTGGGTTTCTATGTCATCGACAGAAGCTGAATATGTTGCAATAGTTGAAGCCAACAAATAGATGATATGGTTGACTAATTATTTGGAGGAGTTGGGCATGAAACAACATGAAAATAATCTGTTCACTGATGGTCAGAGTGCCATACAGTTGGTGAAGAATCCAATGTTCCATTTTTGCACCAAACACATCCGGAGAAGATATCACTTCACTCGAAGTCTAGTGGAAGAGGGTGAGATGTGTTTGAAGAAGATTGATGGTGCAAAAAACCCAATAGACATGTTGTCTAAAGGTGTTGATGCTTGAAAACTGGGGCTATGCAAGTCCTCAGTTGGTCTCCTACAGTGATATGGGAGATGATGCAGGTAGGGAATTGTAGAGTACATTGACATGAAGAGTAGAATTGGTTAGTTGACTGATTAGTCTCCAAGTGGAGTTTGTTGATGTTGGAGCCCATATCAGTTAGTGGAGAACGTGTCCACTAGTTGGAGGGCAGATACATCATTTGATTAGTCTCTGGAGGAATTCTAACTTAATTAGAATTCCTGCCTACAAATACTTTTGTCTTTCATTGTATTCGATATTCGAAAAATAGTGAAATAAAGAATCCTAACCGCCGTGGAAGTAGCCAATTTGGGTGAACCACATAAATCTGTATTTCTTTTCATTTTTGCACTTGTCATTGATCATGTGTGTGTTGTTCGATCCTAACAGACAAAGCACATCCAGATACGCTGCCAACAAAGCAAAAATAAGTATCAAGTACATTCCTACTAACAAGATGATCGCTGATCCAATGACCAAACCCATTCCTAGAGATGTAAACAATTACGTAGGGTTTAATCACATCTTGTGAATGATAAGCACATATTTTTGTAACAATTGATTATGAATTGAAATTGACATTTTCTTTCATTTGAGTAATACTCTCGTGTATGCAATCAATTATTAAGGCACAATAAATGTCACAAGAAACTTAATGATTGTCTCTATCACACGCAAAATCACTCTTATGCTTGTGTCGTTAGTTAGTGACCTAGACCACCAATCAGTTGATGGTGCACTTTTTAGCTTCATGTACACTGAATGATGTATATCATTTTGTTTCTTGCGTTTTGTATATATTAAGGATCATTTGGGTTGAGGACTCAATTTGTGGAACTCTATTAATTATTATCAAAACTTTAAATTAGTCCCTAGTCTTCAATCATTAGCAAAGAAACAACTAGATGACTATAAGGACTAGTATGCGGATTATGTATGATTATATTTCACATATCATTGATACGGGGTATCTATTTAATAACATGAAATATAAATGTACGGGGTACATAAGTTTTGGACTTGACCCATATTTGCTTGCTGTATGGATTGTGTTTGTGCATCAACAAAGTCATTTAATATAATTCAGTTATCTAAGATATTTATAATTATGGGTGATGAATGTGTATTACATAAGGTTTTAAACGCTCCTTTTAACCAAAGGGTTATAAAGGTAAGTTTATCGATATGAACGATTCATGCTGGAAGTTAGGAATTATCAAGATGATACTTTTGTCCATCTCATCTCGGATGAGATTAATAATATCTATGGGCCCCTTGATGCAGTTATAATTGTTATGCATGCATTTGTGATTATGGGATAGTCATATATTAACAATTATGTACTCAAGATCAAGAAAATAATTAATGGTCAAGGATGACATCTTCCTATGCTTGATATTAATTATTGGATATTAAGTGACAAAAAATTTAATACTAAATGAGATGAAAGGATCACGATTTGTCCGTATTAGATCGGATCATAATGCATTGCTAGATATCGCTTATGATTTATAAATTAATGAGATTAATTTATTACCAATCTGGAGATAGATCCTACTGGATTGCTCCATTTAACGAACTGAATCTTAAAGAGTTAATTATGTGAGACATAATTAATTTTGCAAATGGATTAAGATCGAGTCAAGATGAATTAATTAGGATTAATGAATTCGATACTCGAATACGAGGAAGACTTGAGCTTCGGTGGGACCATCTCAATTTAATCGAGCCCAGAGAGAGGAAGGAGACTATGTGCTTGAATTAATGGCCAAACCTTGAATTAATGGAATTGGGCTCAATGTCCCAATGTCCTTAAATATAAATTCACGTGAAATGTGATTTTACTTGTGTGAGAACAGGAGTCCGTCTTCTTTGTGAGAAACTTCTCGATCATTGACTTCTTCGCAAAACCGTGTTTTCGCGCCGCTATGGTCGCCGGATTTTGAGTTATAGCAGCCTCTTCAGCTCGCCGGGGAGTGCTCATGGTGGAGAACTTCTTCTTTGGGGTTTCACATGATCTTTGTCAATTCCTGATTGGTGATTTTGCACGGGTTTCCCTCGGGTTTTGTTCAATCCGACTGGAATTGAGGTTAGCTCTTCTAATACCTAACCCAAAGCATGTTAATACACATGATTCATGGGCTAAGTTTCAAATTCCCGTTCAGATTTTCAAAAATTCCGGAAATTTTTGAAACTTGAATTTTGCTCAACAGTGGTATCAGAGCTAGGGCGTGTTTAATTTTTGTTCATGGTGTTGAAATTAGTGTAATTTTATGGATTCGAGATTGGACTTGTGAAAATTCGAAAACCTCAAGAACATTATATTTAGGGGGTTCAGATTTGTGATCGATCTGGTTCAATTAGGTATTTAATTATGCAATTAGATACTTGAATTGTGTAATTATATGTTTAATTGTAAGATTGGTCCGTAGAATCGAAAAACCCTTTGTGAATTTTTGGATTGTGAATAAGAGGTTTTAGATATTCAATTGGATTGGATTAGGACTTTGAATATGCAATTAAATGTTTTAATTCTATGATTGGATGGTTAATTGCATTAGAAACCTATCAATTAAAAAAGCCCTAAATGTTTTTTTTTAAAGGCCAAATTTCATATATAAGTTATAGAATATTTAAAGAGAGAAAAACAAAGAAAACAAAAACGAATATATGCCCTTCCATCATACCCTCCAGTATAGTTAAGGATAAAGTCAGTGTTTGATTCATTGATCATGAACTAAATATCTTGCCCTTCCATCATACCCTCCAGTATAGTTAAGGGTGATCTGGTCATGGCTCCCCTAACCTCATGAATGCAAAAGCATCTCTTCATTCAGTTCATCGCCATCATCCGTTCTTCACCAGGCCTGGATATCATGACTATTAACTTATCAATATCCTTTTTGAGGAGTATTGTACATAGCTTCTTCCAGCTTGGTGAGCTATCCCTATAATGTATAGAGGATATAGTTTTGATTTTAAATTCAAAAAGCCCTAAATGTTGATTTGAAATTTTGGTTTTTTGTTCGATTTTGATCAATTGAGAATTGATTTATGGTTTAATTGATCAATTGATGATGTCTATTGATTCAATTAATAGTTAATTACATGATTAGGTGGAAATGCCTAATTTTAAAATTTCGATTATGTGTAATTTTGAAATTAGGGCTCCTATTATGCAATTAGGGATTTACATATTGAAATTGAATGTTGAAAATTTGAATTTCATGTTTATACATTCAATTGAGTTAAAATGTGTGAATTCTAATTTTTGGCTCGCTGATGAGGGCCAACTTGAATTTATCCTTCAATTTGTAAAATTGATATATGATAAGCTGCATATCGTGTTAGATTATGCTAACTTGGTCTTGCAGGCTGTTGGGTGGTATAACATAATTATTTGGATTATAATATATGTCTGTAATATGACTTACTGGGTCGTTTATTAATTGTTGGCCATATATTGTGTCATTTATTGATTCATGGCAACCTGTTATGCAATTGTTTTAAATTGGCAACTTGTTTATGCCAAAATTAAAGGCTCTTGTGCCCAGATAATCAATATGTTAGTTTGTGTTCACGGGATGAAGTATCGAGGCGGCATCCTATAGTGCTCGAGGAGTGGATTTGGCCACGCAGATGACACTTCAAGATTGAAGATGTCATACTACTAACCAGAAATAATTGCATAAGATGTGATTATTTTACTACGCATTTATTTATTTATTTAAATGCTTTCTTCGTACTTTTGAATGTTAATGTGAATGAACTCAGTTTCAAAGCGCGAATTATGTCTCTATAAAACTTAGGACGTAATGAACTTCCTATTCTATCCTCTTCAAACTATAAGAATAGGGTAGACGTGAGCCTACTCAGTAGGCGTCTCCTCGTATCCTTTAGGAGTTGAGATCGTGCGGGGAACATAGAATAGGTTTGTCTAATAGGGATATCGGACCATGTTCAATTCCTAGTACAATGTTTTAACTTACATGGGATGTAATTAATAAACTGAGAGTCATATGCAAGACATGTGATTAACCGGGATGGTTTACCTAAATAAGTCCATTCCAAGTTTATGCCGACGCTACTTGGTCTGGTAAAATGTGTATCAAGCCTAAAACATAGAGGGACACGATCTTATATGTTGTGGGTTAAGTACTATATTTTGAACTGAATACAAAACATGAAACTGAACTAAATCTTTGCATTTGTTTGATGTTTTGTAGATGATGACAACTAAGATCCCGAATGCATGTCCCCTTGCATCTGTCATGGAACAGAACAAACTCAACAGTTTCAATTTCACTGGTTGGTATCGTAATCTCAAAATTGTTTTAAGTTTTAGAACATCAAAAGAAGGACCAGTCCTGGATGTACCTGTTCCTTTACCTCCCCTATTACTGCTTCTCGTGCTGAGATAGATCAGTATGAGAAGAAAGTCTATAAGGCTAATGAGGTTAGTTGCTTCATGCTTATATCCATGATTCCTGATCTTCAAAAACATTTTGAGAATTAAAAAACTTACGATATGACCCGCAATCTCAATAATATATTTCAAAAACGAGCACATTGTTAGCGTTATCGTATAGCAAAAGAACCTTTTAAATGTAGGATGGCTGACGGGGGGGGCCCTCAATCAGTGCCCACGTTCCGAAGCTCATGGGTCTAATAGAGCAACTTGTGAAGTTGGGCTCTATCATCAACAAAGAACTCTGCACCGATCTCATATTACATTCCTGCCACTGAGCGTTTCAATGTTTATCATGAATTAGAATATGGCGGGAATTGTGAAGTCGTTGAATGAGTTTCATTCAATGCTCTCTACGGTTGATACTTCCATCAGGAGGGCACCTGATGTATTATTGGTGTTTTGGGAATTGCAAGGTGTTTGATAAAAGAAAAAGGAAGGTTTATGGGCAAGAAAAAGGTAAAAGGCAAGGGTAAGGCTCCAGCTGGGGGCAAGAGTACACCCAAACCTAAAAGGGTTTCACTACCTATTCCGGACACTGCTTGTTTCTTTTGCAATGGCAAGGGTCACTTCAAACGGTCGTGTTCAAAGTTCTTGGAAGAATAGAAGGCGTTGGGAACATCATCTTCTTTCGTTATTCACATTGTTGAAATTAATTTTGCTCATTCTTCTTCTACCTCTTGGGTCATGGACTCAGGAGACGATGCTCATATTTGTTCGAATCTGTAGGCACTAAGAAGGAGTATGAAGTTAACGAAATGTCAAATGCAATTTAAGTTTGGTAATGGCGTGTTTGTTTTAGTTGTTGCATTTAGAGACTTAGAATTGCTTTTTCCTAGTGGGCATGTAATAGAACTTTTGAATGCATATTACGTTCTGTGTGCTAGCCAAAACATTTGTATGTGTCTCGACTTACTTCTATGGGATATAAGTTTGTCATAGA
Organism: Pinguicula moranensis; assembly: GCA_028565015.1. NCBI lineage: Eukaryota > Viridiplantae > Streptophyta > Magnoliopsida > Lamiales > Lentibulariaceae > Pinguicula > Pinguicula moranensis. Next base: position 12,482 of record JAOWBN010044200.1, read on the forward strand.
GGACAGATATTGTACCATTTTTTGGGACGATTTGTGTTATGTTAGTGTTCCATTATTTAATAGCCTTTATGTGATTGAACAAGAAACGCCACATACAATGTGAATACTAAACGTCAAATGGAATGATGATAATTCAACCCTCTTATGGCATTGTTGCTAGGTCATATAAACGAGATTGTATAAAGAAGCTCTAAACGAGTGGACTTCTGAATCATTTTGACTGGAAGTCAATTGATAGGTGCGAATCTTGTTTATTTGGGAAGATGACCAAGAGACCTTTTAATAAGGTTGCCGAGAGAGTCACTCAATTGTAGCATTAATGTATAAAAAACATGTGTGGTATTCTAAGTACAAGTGCAAGAGGTGGGTATTCGTACTTTATTACATTTACTGATGATTTTAGTAGATATGGATGTGTATCTGATGACTCACAAGTTTGAATCCTTGGAGAAACTCAAAGAGTTCCAAAATGAAGCCGAAAATCAAATTGGGAAGAAGATTAAGGCACTGTGATCGGATTGTGGTGGCGAGTACCTATGTTTTGAGTTTAAAGATCATCTTAAAAACTGTGGAATAGTTTCACAGTTGACTGCACCTGAAACACCACATTGGAATGGTTTGTCAATTTACCTTTATCCTTTTAGGGATACGAACTTGTTTTTTCCCAAGATTTGGGTCTGCGAAACGTATGTTAGGCGACTGATACCTGACAAGGTTGATCCTAAGTCTAACAAATGCTTCTTCGTAGGATAGCCGAGGGAGACCAAGGTTTACTACTTCTATCAAAGGTCGAATAACAAAGTGTTTGTTGCCCGATATGGTGTATTCTTGGAGGATAAATTCCTCTCCAAGGAAAGTAGTGGAGCAAGATCATTCTTGAAGAAATTCGAGATCCACTGCTAGATACTTCGGGTCAAACCTAAGTCGAGCAAGTTCCAAGCGAGGGTATGGAACAAGCTGCACCACCTGTAAGAAGGTCAGGGAGAGTAGTCCGAGAACCTAAGAATTACCTAGAACTACATGAGATATAATATTTGTTGGTGATGTCCATCCCATGACTTATAATGAGGCATTGTCAAGAGAGGATTCCGAGGAATGGCTTAAGGCCATGAAATCCGAATTGTAATCCATGGAAGATAACCATGTGTGGGACCTGGTTGACTTGCCTAATGGGGTAAAACCTATAAAAAAAACAAATGGGTTTTCAAGAAGAAGAGTGATGTGGATGGCAACCTATGTACAAGGCTCGTCTGGTGGCAAAAGGGGTTACTTAGGTCGAGGGGATCGACTATGATGAGACATTTGCACCAGTGGCCAAGTTTCAGTAAATTCAAATCCTTTTAGCTATTGTTGCATTCTTGATTACGAGATTTGGCAGATGGATGTCAAAATCTCATTCTTGAACAGGGTTCTTGAAGAGAATGTGTACATGGTACAAGCTGATGGTTTTGTCGATCCTTAAAGAGCTGAAAACGTATACAAGCTTAATAGATCCATTTATGGACTAAAGCAGGCATCTCGGGCTTGGAATAGAAGGTTTGGGTACGAAGTTAAGAATTTGGGATTCATTAGAAACTCAAAACAACCTTGTAATTACACGAAATTGAGTGGGAGCTCAATATGTTTTTTTGAGAACTAAGGATTTGATTTTGGCCTATGGTGATGACAAGCATCTCACAGCTACGGGGTACTGTGATGCTTTCAAACCGACTAGGATGACTTAAAATCATAAACAAGTTATGTATATATGTTTAATGGTGGTGCCGTCTGTTGGAAGAGTTTCAAATAGGATTGGTGGTTGTTTCCACCGTTGAAGCATAATATATATTTGCTTGCGAGGCAAGCAAAATGGGGATATGTATACGAGAGTTCGTTTGATGATCTTGGTATTGTTCTTAGCATTGTTAATGCGATGAAACTTTATTGTGATAACACCGGCAAAGGATTACAGATCCAGTAAGCGCATTATGCACATCAAACACAAGTATCATGTTATTCGAGAATTTGTTAAGAACAAAAACATTGAAATGTGTAAAGTAGGTATGGACAGCAGCAGAGCTGATTCACTGACAGAACTACATCCTCTGGCACAACATGAGAGACATGTTGGTACTATAAGTATATGAGAAATTGGTTTTCGGGCTGATGTGTTTCGTATATGAACTCATAGGGCATGCTACGAGGTACTTGATTGACTCTAGTTTAAGTGGGAGATTGTTAGTGACCTAGTGCACCAATCAATTTATGGTGCACTTGTTAGTTTTATGTATACTGAATGATGTATATCATTTTATTCCTTGAGTTTTGTATATATTATGGATCATTTCGCTTGATGACTCAATTTGTAGAACTTCATTAATTATCATCAAAACTCTAAATTAGTCCCTAGTCTTCAGTCATTAGCAAAGGAACAACTAGATGACTATATGATCTAGCATATGGATTATTGTATGATCATGTTTCACAGATCATTGATACGGGGTGTCCATTTAATCACATGAAATATGAATGTACGGGGTACATGAGTATTGGACTTGACCCATATTGGCTTTCTGTATGGATCGTGTTTGTGTCATCAGCAAAGTCATTTAGTATTAATTCAATTATCTAAGATATTTATAATTATGGATGATGAATGTGTATTAATTGAGGTTATTAAACGCTCCTTTTAACCGATGGGTTATAAAGGTAAGTTTTCTGAATATACACGATTCATGCTCGAAGAATGCTAGATCCTTCTCATCCACCATCAAGTTTGTGTGATAGCCTCCTTGTCCACCACCTCTCCGTCCTCCACGACCACAATCTCTATCTCCAAACCATCTTTTCCACCAGAATCTCTCTCCCGGGATAACTTAGGATAGGACTTCATCAAGTGTCTTATCTCTTTACAATGGAAGCATAGTGGGGTTAATGGTCTTAGTCAGGGTAGTCATTCCCTGTATGAGCCCGACTAAGACTTTTATCTTGAGGATCGAGCTTAATCAAAAACTCAAATCCTGTATCCATTACATTCTCATAATTTCTTGTCATCTCTCACAAACAACAGTTTCAGGATCCTTCAATCGCCAATACACAATCAACGTATCCACATCTCAACACATAAACAACCAACAATCAAAAATATCCCAAGCAATCTCGCCTAATTGGATTCTCCAATAAACATCAATACTTCAATATAAAACACAAACCAATCACCAATAACAACACACAATCCATTACCTCATGAATCTAAATTGTGTTTGTTTTTTTCTTCTATTTTTCTATTTTTTCTCCTTTTTTTCTTTGCACTTTTTTTCTCTGATTTCCTCTTTATTTTCCTATTTTTATCCTCTCTCTTTTTCCCTGTCTTTTTTCCCCCTTTTCTCATGTTTTCCTTTTTTTCTGTAGTGTTTTCCTCTTTTCTTCTCATTAGCTTTTGTTTCCCTTTTCTTTTCTAGTTTGTTCCTCTCACGGAATGAGTCTCATCCTATTTAGACAGAATGCCAAAATTTGACCACAACAAAATCAATTCAATGTTTCAACTTTCTCAAAATGTTAAACATGGAACACTCAACAAAAATGGCGTCGCTTCCTTTGTCTACTTCATTTTTCTTCCATCAGAGCCCATCAGATGTTGAGTTTCATAGAAAATCATCTTCGTTCCTGGTGTGGAGGAGAAGAGATGAAAAGAAAAAACTGTTGGTGATGAAGGATTCTTTACTATCTGAGATCAATAAGTTTGCTGATGTTGTTTCTGTGGCACTCCGTCCAAAAGGTGGGAACGTTGTTATAGTGGAATCTCAAAAAATTAACATAATAAATGATGGGTTACTATTGCATGAGCTATACAACTCTAAGAGACAATTGAGAATGATGAAGCACAACTAATCAAAGACGTGTCCAATGGGAACGTGCCTTCAACAGTGTCTTGAAGAGCCTTCGCAGTGGTAGAAATCACCAAAAACAATGGCATTTTCATGTAGGAAAGCAATTGTGCATGCATCGGCGCTCACTTGCATGCGGATAGTCGCATAATTAAGCACTTGCCATGGCAAGATTGTGACATTGCGGCGTGAATTCGGATAGATGTAGCGTCACAGTAGCTCCGGCAGCAGCGTCACAGTAGCTCCGGCAGCAGCGTCACAGTAGCTCCAGTGGTGGGTGTTGCTAGGGTTTGGTGGTGAGGCAGCTCTGATACCAAATTGGAAAATGAGAATAGATAATCTTGTTTATTTCATACAAAGCACTTGATGTGTTCAAGCGCTACATAGCTAAAGTCGAGAACAAGTTGGAACGAAAAATTAAAACTCTATGAACTGACCGTGGTCGCGAATATCTTTCTGATATGTTCAAAGGATATTGTGATGAAAAGAGCATTGTAAGGCAACTTACAATTCCTTATACTTCACAGCAAAATGGTGTTGCAAAATGTAGGAATCGTACTCTGTTGGACATGGTTAGGTCCATGATGGCTCAAGAAAACCTATCCATTCATTTTTGGGGAGATGCATTGCTCACGGAAACATACATCCTCAATAGAGTTCCAAAATAGAGTGTGCCCAACACTCCATGAGTTATGGAATGGAAGAAAAGCAATATTGAACTATATGAGATCATGGGGTTCAGCAGGCTACGTGCACCACCAAACCCACACACATGGAAAACATGGTCCAGGAGCAACCACGAAGGTGTTTATTCGTTACCCCAAACATTAAAAAGGATATGTAATGTTCTGTGAACACACGAATGGAGGCATATCTGAAATTGACAGTCGAAATGTCAAATTTCTAGAGGATCAATTCCCAACTATTGGTGAAATAAAATAGGACGGTCAATTGTATGAGTTACAGCAGGACTTGTCACTATCTCTAGGTGTGGAGGAGAATATGTACCAATCCATCCAGAATAGTACAACATGATTTTTGCCAAATGAGGGTCAGCATAAAACAGAGGCAAGTCCTCAAACTCTCATGCCAAATGAGATTCGTTATCTAAATGATAATGTGACTACGATCCAAGGGGCTAGTGGATCACACCCTCAAACAGGCAAGAAGACGATCATGTTGTCTGGAGGAGCGAATGCGGGAGAATTCTTAGACGATATTTTTATATCGAAGAAAACATATTTTCTGTGCTCATTTGGAAATAGATGAGCCAACTTCTTATCATGAGGCTATGGACTTAGTCGATAGTCAAGAAGAAATGAACTCAATGCAAACAAATGAGGTTTGAGAACTTGTTGACTTACCGCATCAACAAAAAAAAATTGGATGCAAATGGATATTCAAGGTTAAACGTGGTGCAGATGGATCGACCGACAAGTTCAAAGCCCAACTCTTAGAAAAAGGTTTCACCCAAATCGAGGGTGTAGACTGCGAAGAGACATTTTATCCTGTGGTGATAATTGTCTCTATTCGCCTACTTCTAGCTCTGGTTGCCCATTTGGATCTTGAGTTATTCTAAATGGACGTAAAGACTATCTTCCTTAACTGAATACTTGAGGAAGAGATTTATATAGATCAACCTGTTGGAGTTTTCTCAGCAGGACAAGATGACAAGGTATGTCATCTTAAAACATCCATATATGGTCTTAAATAGTATTCTAGATAGTGGTACTTCAGATTTTGTGAAGTAATTACTTCATATGGCTTCATTATCATAGATAAAGACCACTGCGTGTATGTCCTAAGGACAAAGGAAAGAATGGTGTTTCTCTCCTTATATGTCGACGATATACTACAAGCTAGGAACAACGTGAGTATAATCAACGCGACCAAATGGTGGCTATACTCTATCTTCAAGATGAAGGATATGGATGAAGTTATGTACGTCCTAGGCGTAGAGATATGTAGAAATCGTTCAAAGAGAATGTTGGGTTTGTCTCAACAAGCATACATAAATAAAATTTTAGAATGATTCAGAATCCATTACTCCAAACCCGTTGGCACACCTATTGATAAGGGTCTGGCACTAAGCCTCAATCAATGCCCAAAAAAAGATAAGGAAAAAAGAAAAAATAAGCAATGTTTCCCTATGCTAGTGCCATAGCAAGTTTTGATGAACGCCATGTTATGTACACGACCGAACATCTGCTTGGCGGTTGGGTTGGTGAGCCATTACAAAGTAACCCGGAGCCTGCTCATTGGCAAGCAGTCAAGAGGATCTTTCGTTATCTACGTGGAACGATTGATCTAGTTCTATGCTATCAAGGGGGAGACATGCGGTTAAAAGGATACATGAATGCTTATTCGGAGGGTGATTTAGACAAATCCAAGTCAACCTCATGATTTGTTATCATCCTTGGTGGAGGAGCTATATCTTGGTGCAGCAAAAAGCAAGACTGCATTACTTTGTCAACTATGGAAGCAGAATATGTCACGTACAGCCTAGCAGTGCAAGAGGCACTCTGGCTTAGAAAGTTTCTACAGTACCTCGATTTGACTCTGAGGCTCAATAATCCTATAAAACTAAATTGCGACAATACTGCAACAATTCAGTTTGCTAGGGATCCAAAATTCTATAGAAAGACAAAATACATTCAAAGAAGATATCACTTTGTTTGAGACGCTTCAACAAAGCTGATATCGGTATCAAGTATATTCCTACTAACAAGATAATTGTTGATCCGATGACCAAACCCATTCCTAGAGACAAACCTCCAGTGTTAGAAGTTCTTCAATAATGTTAAATGCCTTTCAAAATTGTAAATCGTACGCACCTTTAACAACTCTGACCACAAGTCATCATTGTCAATAACCGGAGTATGCGTGTCGGGGTATATAGCTGTGCCACTATAGGACATGAAGTCGCTCATTATTGTCCACTGGTTACACCAAACATGGAGATTGTTTTCAGTGTTCCTATCTTGAACACGGCTGTCGGGTACAATTTTACGAATCCTTTTCGCGCACATTGCGTGGAACCCCCTCTTCCACCCTGAACCAACCATGTACCCTTCCAATGCTAGATGGGTTTGCTGACTAGATGGGTCACTGTGCACCTCAAACCCATCATTTTGGGATGATTGGGACTGGCTGCTTTGGTCCACACTACGCATCATGCGAAAAGATGAAAGACAACAACAATACACATAACAGGAAAAAGACAATAATAGTACACATAACAAAAAAATATAAAACCAACCAATCGTACAGTAAGTACTACAGAGCATATAACGATCATTTTGGGCTAATTGAGACTGCCTACTTTGGTTCCAAAGCGTATGAGCAAATTAAGTAGGACAAGTAAGTACTATAAAGCATATAACAATCAAGCGTGGCGAGATCTATCAAACCAACCAAGCATACAATATATTAATGCATGTCATGTGAAGTTGTTCCTAACACGCTACAAAACAGTTAGTCCGTGTCATGAAATTGTGTGTAGTGATGCCACATGTTCGTAGCCATCCCGTCACGCTTAACAGTTCACTCGGTAGATGTTTGATGGAGCTGGATAAACTCTTCAGCATCGTCTAGCCCCATTTGCGGTGGCTCATCCGTGTTGTGGCACCCTGTCAGCAGGGGGTTATTCGGAGTGGTTTCCATGATGAAGTTCTGCAGTAAGGAGCATGCCAATATTATTTTATTTTGCGTCCTCAAAGGGAAGAACGTCGTACTCCTCGAACCTGCAAGGATACCGAATGAATGCCCAATAGTGTTCCTCGCCGATGCATGCTTCATATTAAATATCTCTTGCGGGTTCCGTGGAACGTTTACACTCCAGCTTCGCAGTTTCTTGCTGCAAGCGTCGCAATAAGGTACAAACAAGTACCAATAGATTTACCCTCACCACACTCAAGATTATTTGAGTATGAGCCATGTCAAAGTCAACGAAGATGCAAAGGATCATTAATGTAGAGAAAATACTCGCAAAACAAAAACAGTCGAAACAATTAATGATCCCAAACCCTACCACCACACCCTGATTTAATCGCACAAAACCGAAGATTGAGTAAATGAACATGACCATCAAACTATCTTAGAGATCAAAATCGGCGCACATGATTGATAGAATAGAGAAAGTAACACTGTCCAAACACGGAATTACTCCAACCCTAAGAACATGATTTAATCGCAGCCAATAAATAATATATGGTGACTAAACAGTAGGATCAAACAAATCTAGAGTGGAAAAACATTCAATGGCTCAGTAATGTCGCCCAAATACTAGTTGAACGACTGACTACGGAAAAACATGCAATGGCTCAGTAATGATTTAAGCATGCAAACGCGTCAAAATTGCAATATTTCTATAGTGTAAGTAAGATTCAGACGACAATTATCTTACAAAGGAGGGCCAATTACGTGGATTGTTATGGATCTCATCAAACATATTGCGGCATGCGAAACTCTAGATTACGGGTCGAAAATGGGTCAAAACGGAGGTTAACAATGAGTAGAGGGAGTTACCTTCACCGGATCTATCGGACAGATGGCCGGCTGACGTAGGTCGGAAGCGGATGAGGACGCCCGTCGCTCAGAAAGAAAGGGGAGTTAGGGTTTCCCTTTTGGGACGGCGAGTGCGTTTTTCGAAACTAGAGAGACACGGCCTCATAAAGTATTTATATAATGGCAAGTACTATAATAAGGGGCAAATCCGGGGGCAATTCCTATGCAGCGATGGCAGGATTACGCGGGTCGAGTTCAATTCGCCCAATTTCAACCGGACTTGGATCTTACCGCTCCCGCAACGCGGGAAAAAAATGTGCTACCAAACAGTATGTGTGTACGTATAACTCCTATGATCCAGCTGTAATATCCATCATGTAATGCTACAAAACTAGCCCTTATGGGATTGGAGCCAATTACAACGAAGAAAGAAAAATATGTGGTTAGTGTTTGTCCTAAATAGAAAATACCTGAGTAGCTACAAACCCTTTTTTCCCTTCCTGCTTGGATCTATCTTTGTAAGTCAACAAGAGGGACTTTATTTAATACTAGTAATTGCCCGTGCCCTCAGGGCACAGGTGTTTCTCAAGCATGAACAAAACATACACCAGCACATGCAAA
>JAOWBN010044311.1:0-21474 GCA_028565015.1 Pinguicula moranensis
CAAACTTTTTGAACTCCCTTGAACTCTAAGTTGTGTAAATTAGCAAAGATCCATGGTCAAAAGATCTCTGAAATTTTGTTATGCATGCTTAACACACACTTATACGCTTCCGCACGTATGATGCATAATGACACGTAGTGTAGCATTCAGAGATCTTACAGTTATGATGGCAGCCACTCAAGGCATCCAATTCCCTGTCAGCCTACTGCCTCCGCCACTGCTGAAAATCACACCACTTACCCCAACTCTAGTTGATGAAGAGGAAGACGAAAGTGAGGATGAGGATGAGTGCTCAGCCTCTGAAGATGAAGATGAAGATAATCTATCTGGATCCGACTGAAGATCCATCGGCTGCCTTAGGGGAGTAATGTTTATTGCATTATCTATTCTCTCCATTGAGGGCAATGTTGGGTTTAAGTTTGGAAAGGGGTGCATGTGCATCATTTTATACTATTCTTTATTTTGATCATTTTGGTTGTTCTGCGTGTTTTGAACTGTTTTATTGCCGCTGTAAACTATTTTGTTTGGTTGTCGGGAATTCGGTTTAGTTGGGTTTTGGAATATATGTTTTGAGCTATGCTGCATTTAGTTTTTAGTTGTAGATAATTTGACTCCAGTAATTGCTTCCTAAATTGGTTAGGAGTTATTGTGTGCTCTTGGTAGCTCAAAAAAACTACATCATATGCAGTATGATATAAAGTTTTGAGGAAGGATTGCATGGTAGGTAAAGAATTAGCGAGTGCCGCAGAGTGGGGACTAGGAACTCCGAGGGATTCTTCAATTAGAAGTTGCCCCTCCGAGCCTAAACAAGTTTGGGGCAAGTTATCGATAGAAAAAAGCAAAAGCAAAAAGGGCATGTTTTATGTAAGGAGTAGCTAGGCATTTATGTATGTACACGCAAAAGCTCAAAGTTCTACTCCAAAAAGAAAAAGAAAAAGAGCACTCATGTAAATCAATACTCTCGAGATGTATGGATTAGTGCTCTCACAATTCCAATGTAAACAAAATTTAGAGCACAATAGTGGGCTTAAAAATAAGGTCTATTTCGATTGTTGACCGCCTTGACATGACAAAAAACAAGAGAGATGAAAAAGGTTGAAGGGTCTCATAGGAACACTGTTTAATATACATGGACCTAACACGGAGAAAGTTCACCTGAAAATTAAGACCTATGTGCCACTTCGCAAAGTCTTAGAAATAAGCAATCTTCTCTAAATTAAGTGACTACACATTGGTGTAGCTATTTTTGATGATATTTGTGGTTGTAACGCTCGTAACATAAAGACTCATTCAAACTTGGGGTTTGGGTTCCTTGAGGACAAGCAAAGATATAAGTTTGGGGAGATTGATAAGTTCGCTTTATACCAACTTATGGTGGCCATTTATGCTTGAATCTTGTCACTCTTCGATCAATAAAAGTATATTTTATATTCATTTCTTGTTTCTTGCAAGGATTCAGCGAATATATCACATGAATGCGGAAATAAAAGAGAAATTGCCACTATCGTAAGAACACAACCCCACATTCATACATATCGCAACCCCAGTTGTAACACCACCCGATCATTTTGTTGGGAAAGTGGACAAAACCGTACTTGCAAAATGGACGAGTTTTCCACTTACTAGGGAGATAATATCTGCCGATAGCTTCTCTAGGAAGCTAATGAGTCACGACAACAAAAAGAAAAGAATCCATTCATTCACACATCTTGGATCTCTTAAAGCGGAGCAACAAGGGGAGAGAAGACCATAGAGGAAGAATGAGCTTTTACAAACTCGACTTCTTAGCCAAGAATCCATTCATTCGTGAAGCTTTTATTTCGACAATGAACTAAACCCATATTCTAGGGCATGATGTAGCCCCCTACGTTTATTTTGTGTTCAATTGGTTTTGAAGGTTTACTTGTTAGATGAAATATTTATGTTGCTCGGTTTTATTCCACTTCATTACAAACTAACGTGTGATTGAAGACCATTAGTTAGTGCTTAGGCTTTGTTCGAGTTTTGAGAAATGAGAACCTAGCTAGAAAATGGTAAAACTGACACCAAATACCATGAACATGAGATTCGAGAGATGAGTGTTCATGGGAAAGGTGCCACTGTGCACGTGTTTCATGAATATAAAGCCTCTTAGTAGGTCCCACGAGATTCAAGAGAAGAGTGTGATCCTATTAATAGAGAATTTGTTGAGGTAACAATTCTTGATACGTTTAGGCATGAGATTCGAGAGATGAATGTCGACGTATCGCATGAGAAGAGCTGTTCTCTGGAGAGATTAATGTTTAAAGAAAGAAATCCGGTGGGCAACTAAGTTTTGGCTCTAATAACTGAACTAACAATCTAATTCTGCACAAATGCATGTAGATATGAAGTCATTGCCTTAGATATCTAGACAAGAGAAGTTATCCTTTAATTTGTGTCCATTAAACCAAAAATACCAAAAATAATTATCTTGTTTAAATTGCATTCATGTATTTGCTTGTAGTGTATAAACCAAACTGTTGTCCGTCCAAATTGCATGCAAATTAGCAAAAAATGGTGCTTATTTTCTACAATACTCGTGGTTCGACAATTGACTTATTCACTTCATTACTTGTTCAACTTTTTACCTTTGCAAATACGACAAAAAAAGGATACAGAATATGTGAGTCCCAAGGCTCAGTCTTCTCACGATAGAACTTTGTTAACTTGTTGGAATTTAATGGCCCTTCCAAAAATGTTTCCTTAGGGTTTCTAGGAACGCAAATCGGTTAGATCGAGCTTCTGTCGCTTTGTATGGTCCCTCCAAATTAGGGCCGCGTTTTCCCATGTTTCTTTCACACTTTAGAAGAACCAAATCTACTTTGTCATAGGTTCTAGGCTTTACGCACTTGTCGTAAGTCTTGTTGGTGATCCCCTTGTACATTTGGATGTTTTTCTCTGCCATATCTATTCTCTCTTTGAGTAGCTCAAAGTCCAAATACTGGGCCTTCTTGTTCCTGCCAACTTCGTAATCTTGGATGCATAGGGTGTTGGTCGCTAGTTCGATCATGGTTATAGCTTCCAAGCCACAGACTAAGGTAAAAGAAATTTCTTTTGTGGCCATTCTTCAAGAAGTACGGTAGCTCCACAACACTCAAGGCAGCTCCTCAGCCAACATCCCTTGCTATCCTTTATAGTTTTCTTTAGCTGATCCATAATGATCTTGTTGGTGACCTCACTCTACCCATTAGCCTGAAGATTGTAAACAAAGGTGAAATTTTGTTTTATCCCTAAATCCTCACAACATTTTTATAGCTTATTTCCAAAAATTGGGCTCCATTGCCTGACACTAAAGTAAGTGGAACTCTAATGCGAAAGATGGTATTCTTCAAGACAAACTTGATTGTTGCGGCTTCCAAAATTCTTGCCCGGGCTTTGGCCACATCCATTTCCTAAAGAGCTCAATTGCTACTATGAAGAACTTTCTTTGCCCCATGGACAAATGCCAGATCCCACGAGGTTAATTCTAGGAGTGGGGAAAAAAGTCATAAGTTATTCGGTTAATCGAAAATCGATGGATAACTGAATCAAATAACTGAAATTTTTTGGTTATTCGGATCAGTTATGGTTATGAAATAAACCTTGTTCGGTTCAGTTACAGTTATGACCGTTCGATTTTGATAAGAATAAAAAATTGAGTTTTTTTTGTTTTTTTATTATTTTTAAAGTTACGTCGTTTCGTAAGAATAACCAAAGAAATTTGATTATTTGATTCGGTTATCCATCGGTTTTTGGCTAACCGAATAACCAACAACTTTTTTAGTTATTAAATAAAATAAATAAATAAATAATTTGCTTGGTTATTTTAAATTTTTTGGTTATTCGGTTATTTGATTCGGTTTGGTTATGAATATTATAACCGAACATTATTCGGTTTGGTTATAAAATACCATAATTGAATATTGTTCGGTTGAACAATCGAATGATCACCCCTAGTTAATTCCCCATATCAATGAGGAAGGCAATGGAGAGGCTTTTCATTGGAGTAGTGGGTTTGTGCATCAGGTTCCTAATTGCTAGGCACTTCGTGCAGTTTTCTAGATACTCAACTGTATGAATTCCGGAATCTAAATTACGTGTTATATTGCATGTTTTGTGTGGAAGCGTAAATAAATTGTGTGCAAACATGCATAGGAAAAAAATCCAGAATTTCTTTCCAGGAATCTTGCTAATTTACACAAATTAAAGTAACAAATGAAGAAGAAAACATTATTCCTCTTGAGGAATATCCAATTCTTACAAGTAGTCTCCTTTCCTTTGAGGTGTCTAAGTGTCCACCATCTATAGTAGTCAACACCAACACTTCTCATGAGTCTTATACACCTAAATGTATAATTTTATATGTGAGCACAAAGAGTGCTAGCTCTCACACTTTAAGTCTTAGAAAAAGGAGAAGAAAAATTCTTCCAAGTTTTTATCCCAAAATCCTACAACCCTTCAGTCAAGAGAGAAATTTTAGAAAAGAACTTCTCAAATTCTATCAAGACTTATGAAATGCATAAAAAACTCACACATAGATATGCTAGGGTATTTATAGAAGAGTCTATGTGCTTTGGAGACAAACACATGTCCCAACACATGTCCAAGTCTAGACCAACCTTTGATATAAGCTTGACATGTGTTAATGACTCATCTAAACATATAAACACCTGTCCTAACACATGTCCAAGTCTAGACTAGCATTTGAACATGTCCAAACACTTGTCATGCAAGTATTGCATGTATTTTAATTGGTGAATAATTATTAGAATTATATATCTCATATATAATTTTATGTAGTAATTTTCCACTATATATATATATATATATATCATTATATATATTAAAATCAACTAATGTAATTATGATGTATCTCTTATACATTCCACAAACTTTCCTTTATTACATTTATGATCCCATGTTTACTTACAAGTCCTTGAAGTATTACAAATTTCAAATAACCCCTTGAAACTTTTGGATTTTTCAGAAAAATTCCCAAAAAAATTGGTAATTGCAAAATAGTCCCTCAAGTGAATAATGTTAATGTGTGTGACCATATCAATAACTTGGCAATGGACCTAGAATTAACATAATCTAATTTTGGTTAATGAATTAAACACTTTTAATTCATTAATCTCTAATTGTTACATGAGTGACCTCTAGCAAAATTAGCTCCCAAACATTGAGAATAGTCATGGAAGAAGACTATCCTTTCAAGAATTTGTTCACATATAATTAATATTCTTTCACCTTAATCATATACCCAATCTTATATATTGAGGTTATTTGTCATCCTCATAAATATACATAAGATTTCTTATAATGAAAGTTATGTCATTAAGTTTTAATTAAAAACTCTTTCTAATTAAACTTTTGCTTTGCAAAGGCTTCAATGACTTCTTACAAGTGGCCATAGGAATATCTTCTCCTAACGATTTAGGAGTGGTGAATTCTTTATTGATCATTCATAACCTTTCCGTACTCGAATCACTCCTCAAACTACCCATTGTTACCCATTTAGGGTGTAATTCCAGATAGAATCAAAGAGTGACCTCCATACTCAATATCTCTATGTGGCGATCTCAAATTTAAGGATCACTTACACCCAGTATTTTTTTATAGTATCAACCATCGACAATATGATGATCTCTATGCGAGCCAATCCAATATACTTGTCTACTACAAGCATCCATATTTCTAACTTAAGTGTCTAAGTTGATGAGATCAACTATTTCCTTCAAAAGGAATTGGCTGAGAACATGCTAACCTATCCATATTAATGATGCCTTGTCTCACTAATACTATGGTTAGGATTATTTAGTATTGATAACATAATTAGAGTGGTCTTATCATCACATCTCTTTGTGATACACTCTAAGTTATCAACACTAAGCTTTACTATTTGGAATGCTATAAATAGAGCAAGTAAATGATCAAATAGTAAAGGTTGTTACAATCATATACACAATATTAAAGTGTTAATACAAAGGCCCAAGGTGATTGGACTAAGTGAATAAAACTAACACCAACAGCCTCCTCTTTCATCATTGGCAAGAAATACACCAGCCTAAAGTTTTGTTGTGGTAGTATTCTTCCCCCATGGTGACTATTGCAAGTACCTTCATGCAGTTCCCATAGGCTGTTCCCGACAACTTTTCCCTCGATGCACCAAAGGTACAGGCCCTCCCAAGGATGTTTTTTATAATTCTTAGTTGATCCAAGCAAATCAACTTGCTCGAGTTACCAAGCAGTGTCAATCCTTCATTTTCCCTGTAAATCTCCCATGGAGGAGGTATCTGACGAGGGGTGTCTTCCAAGTTTCCTTAGAAGTTTTTTCTTCATTAAAACTGATGCATATCAGTGGCGTGATGGTCAGGGTTCTGAGAGTTTGGACATCTGATGTTTTTACCTGGTTATCCCTTCAAACTGATCCACCTTTGGAAAGCATGCCGGCCTGGGAATTCTTCTCGGGAAACTTTCTTAAGTTTGAGAGCCTCAAAATGTTTCACCTACGGAGTTTCTACAGGTATATTATGAGTGGTGGTTCCTTGGCATCGAAGGAGCCCCGATAATGCTCCCTAAGTAATTCGGAGTCGACATGCACTATTAAATGTTGTACCCCTACCGAGTGCACCACTCGAACTCCCTGTATTATTGCTTCATATTACAGGGCATTATTGGTGACAAGGAACTCTAGTCAGAGGGCTAGAGTATGTTGCAGTCCCATGCAATTGTTGAGGACAATTACTACTTCCCCGTGGTTTCCCAATGAGGACCCGTCGGTATACATAATCCACACCTTTGTGTTTTCTTCCACTCTGGTTCTCTCGGTCACAAAGTCCACCAAAATTTGTATTTTCAATGTCGTCCGGGGTTTGTAGTGCAGGTCGTACTGACTTAACTCGACTGCCAATTTTACTAATCTCTCTAGTGCATCCACCTTCGTCATGAGAGTAATATCGTACCTTATAAGATGTGGATGCGGGACTAATGCCCACTTTTCTATGCTGGGTATACCTTAGTTCGCCCGCTGAAGCAACTGACTACTGTAGTAAATTAGCTTTTGGGATGCTCCCTCCTCAAGGACTGAGTCGATTGAGGGCAACTATCCAACCTGTGAGTTGTTGGATTTTCTTGAGGTTCCGAGGTGGTTGCACATTGACCAATTCCTGAATCTTTTCAGGATATCCCTCCACTCTTAATGTCCATTGGGGGGGTTCAAGTTCAAACTTTTCTCACAGATAATAGGGAATTAATCTTTAAGATATTCGAGGTATTTACCCCGGTCGAGGATTTTCACCAATATTTCATCGATGTTGACCTCCATGCATTTGCCTATAAGCAAGACAAATATTTGGTTGACCATTCGTTGGTTCTTGGCTCCAACATTGTTTAGACCAAATGACATCACCACATAATAGTAGATTTTTGGGATGTGATGAATGTGATCTTGGTTCGATCCTCCTTAGCGAGTGGGATTTAGTGGTACCATTTGTGCGCATCCCTCATACTTAAGATAGCATTGCTTGCTCTCACATTGACCATCCAATCAATGGATGGGAAAGGATAGGGGTCATTCTCGTGATGTTTGTTCAAGTAGTCTACTTACAATCTCCATTTATTTCCACCTTTGAGTACTAGGAAAACGTACGACATCCATTCGGTGTATTGAACCTTCCTTAATGTTTCCAGCCAAAAGCAACCTTTGGACCCCTCACTTGATTATGAAGTCCATCTCAAGTGAAGATATCTTCATACTCTTGAAGGCAAGATAAAATTACTTCATCCAAGGAGGAGCTGAGGCAAAGGCCAATTCACACTATGGTTTTTGGTCATTCAGGACATATCACCACTTCTTTGTTTGAGGCCTAATGTATCTTGTGACTTTCGTCTATTTGAAAAATATGCCGCAACTATTTCAGGATGAGATCTCCTTTGGGTGGCCTTGGTAGGGACTGTTAGAATTGACAAAAATCTTGAGTCATTTTTGGCATTGGGTTTTTCGCGATCACTCGAGTCAAGGCTCAAACCAATCCCACATTTTGCACTATAACCTTCCAAATCCTTGCGCCTTTGGCGGCCAGGAACTTCATGAGTTTATGGTATATGGAGACGACGGCATACAACTGATATAAGTTGGACTTTTTGGGTATCAAATGGTAATGTAATGCCTCCCTTACCACTGTGAACCAGATCACCTATATGGTCGCGTTTGTCCAAAATTTGACGAAAAATTCAATGACCCCAACAGAATGAACTTTCATTCCCCCGAATCCTACCAATGGTGTTAAGATTGGCTCTAGCAAGATTTGGCCGAGACCCATCTGCGCTAGACATCTTGAGACAGGATGTTGGCAAAGATTTTCTGATTGACCAGAATTCTTCTAACATAGAATTTTCCTATCTTTGCTCTACTCACCATTGGGGCATATTTTGAGAGACCACTTGAGATTTCTTCTTTCCAAAAATGTATCTCCTTAGTAAGGCCAATGGGAACAAGTATCAAGACTATGTTCATGTTATCCCATCTGACTGCCCTTTACCATTTTCTCATGAAGATTTCTCCCACGAATCCCCCCAACGACCACGTTAATGATCGGCGGGGGAGGCCCTTGGGCAACTCGAGGATTATGGGTAGGACTATTCTATAGCCCTTGATTTGGGGTTGCCTCCAAGTATTGCTCTGAGGTTTAGGGTTTCAATCTCTCGGGAAGTGTTTGACCCATACAAGTAAGTTCCCTAATTAAATCAGCCTTTTGGTCTCATTTTTTTAACTCTTTGCATCCTTTCGTGCTACATTGTTGTCTCGATGACATCGATAGAAGAGTTACTTGTCCAATCTTTGATGTTTTGCTTTAGTATGTGCTAGGGTGAAGATTCTATCACCCTCAGTTATAGTGTGCTTCTGGAAGCCTTCAATTGGGGTGAAGGTGGTATAGCGAGGCTTTCTGACTGAGCCGAGAGAGCCTTCCCCTCCAGAACTTTGGCCAAAAAGTTCTTTCAATTTGGAATCTTCTCAGCTTGCGCATTCATTTTCCGACTAGGACCGATCTTTACCAATAAGGTTTTGCAAGTTAAGGCCCTCAACCTTTGCGTGCCTTTTCTCAAAGTCATATAACTTATTGAGAAGTTTTGAGAAATGTGATGTTAGCTCACCCATCATTGGTCTAGGCTGCTACGCGTGAAGAATATCTAGACCCTCATATAGATTGTAAGTTCAAAACATTCTTTCACTCAAAGTTGAACCATTCTAAGAAATCGACTAACAATTCTCCTTCTTGCTGGAAGGTTCCAAGCAGATGCACAGTCGTTCAGGGATTCTTCTTTTGTATTACAAAGTGTTCCACGAATCTCTTAAAGAAAATTTTCCTCCCAGTGACTAAATTGGGTGGCTGAGACATGAACCATTTATGCGCTTTCTCGACCATGCTCATAGCGAAAGCACCAAAAAATCATGCCTTCAGACTCCCTTGTTGTTTCCATATGTAATCGGAATATTTTGGTGTATTGTCGTGGGTCTCTGATCCCATTGTATGTGGAGGTTTCTCTTGTAGTCGATACTCATAGCAAGTAGTGGCTAGGATTTCTTCGATAAAGGAGGTGGTGTTTTGTGGGCTCCAACCTTTACTGTAACTGGCATATTTTGGCTTCTCGCCAGCATGTGATGGAGCTCAATCAAAGGCTTTTTTACCTTCACACATTTGCATCTCCTAATGCCCTTCGTCCATCAAATTTCATTTTCCTATGTGAAGTTTTCTTGGACCCGCTCCTTTCTCTCGGATTTCTCCGTGGCAGATGGGGCGAGAATCTTTGAAGGAAATGAAGTCTAGAGGAAACTATAGGGAGAGAACAAACCTCTGCTGATCCTTAATCCATGAAACATGCCATCAAACGAACTGGATCCTAGATGATTTCCTTTGTTTTTTATTGATACTTAATGTGTGGTTTTGAGCCACTGCTTCTCTTCTTGCAATCCTAAGTCCTTAACAAGGTAGTTAACACACTAACTATACAATCAAAGACACATTAGGGTCAATGAAACTCAATTAAGTGTGTGATTCCAAGAGTTCTAACCGAATCATCCTTCCTCTACACATAGGATTTTTAGTTACGTCTTCAAAGAAACAGACTAACCGACCTATTTGATTGAAGAAGTTGCTATCAGATAAGGCTTATATGAGCTAACTGCACCTCTAAGTCCCTACTAGCTGTTGGTTCAGTCTCTATTAAATCAGATGGTCAATCTAAAACAATAAACACAAAAACATGCACAAGTGTATCAGCTAACTTAAAATCAATACCAATGTCTTGTTATTGGTCCTACACGACGCCAATTCGTTTAGGCAATCTCAAGACATGTATATAAACAGAATCTTGGACTTTTTCTTGGATTGATTTTCTGCAGATTTTGTGCCTATCTCTTCCTCGAATTTTGCCTTAACTTCTTCAACATTAAACTTCACCTCAACTCGTGCAAATGGAGGGCTCTAACTCGTGGACAACTTCTGATCTCAATAGAGTTTCCAAATCTGGACAGAACTGGAAAATCTGCCAGATTTGGAAATGGCCAAGTGCTTCACTTCTTGCTTCATTTCTGGACTTCCGGGCTGCTTATATGGATGCTTCAGAGCTTTAGTAGGTACCTGAGATATGTGTTGGTACTTGGCTTTCAGTAGAATAGGTTCAATTACTCTGAAACAGTCCTGGCAACTCCTTGAAAATGATAGAAAATCAGCTTCTGCTCCTTGCCTCTTTTTGGTGATCTTGATTTTTGCTGCATTTTATTGCTTTTGGCTACACAAACTTAGTATCTTCATGAAGTTTTGGGATGATATAGAACCTGAACTTGAGTAGCAGCAGGATGAAATGAGCAAGATAAACAAGATTTTAGATTTTGCAGCACATTGAAGTAGAAGCACTAGAATGAGCAATCTGTTGAGGTTGCACTTGATCTCCTTTGTGAGTTTCCTGATAGTCTGATTGTAGTAGCCTTGAATAGTAGGTAATGTGGTCTTTTTAGCTGAATCCACGGATCACACAAGGCTGCAAAGATTAAAGCTTAAACACTGGAAATTGTTAGAAGAATAGCAGCAGTTCGTGCATTGTTGTCATGAGCACAGATGCAGCCATTGAATCCCCCATACTTGCTTCTTTGCTTGTCCTCAGTAAATATATGATAGAACAGACACATGACTTATGACACGACTCAAAATTCTGGAAAAACGAGAAGAAAGAAAAGAAAAAAACAAGAGAAGAGAAACAAAAAAAATAGCAGAAAAGGTATACATCATTGCCTAGATCATCCCGTATCACACATCTAAATTCCGTGGCAATCTCCTCTACATGTAGCAGGTACAGCTTGCCATATATAGTGAGATTAATGCAAGGGGGATCAGTCGCCCTAAGGGTATTTGCACTAGCAATTGGGCAACCTCCAGATATCTTTTTTTAGCAGTAGTACCATCAATACGTATCAATCTACCCACGGAGCTAGCTATCTCACCCATGGAATCACTATCCCATACATTCAAAGGGATACCATAGATCTTAACCCACACCTGGTGTTTTATAGGCAAGGGCACCTGAGCACTGCTCAGTGGCATCAAGGACCACTAAGCCAATTCAGGAGCCAACCTGTGCCATTTAACAGAAGAGAATTAAGATCAATCTCTACCTATTCCCATAAAATAACTCTTGCAGCATCTAACGGGCTAACAGTTATGTTTATATATCCTGCCCTTCGCAGAGCTAACTGGAATTCCCGAAAGCCATCTAAGGATTTCATAGGGCCAACATATAAAGGACCAGGCTAGGGATCTCTTTTGAACTCCAGATTAATGTCGGGATGAGACTACTTAGGTTGAACGTTAGGCCTGGGATTTGTGGGATGATGCAGCTAGTTGATGCATCTGCATCCAGCCTGACAGGCACATTCAACTTACTAGGAAGCTTCTCCAGCTTATAGGAGGAGATAGGAGGTAGAGTAGCTCTATATGCATTTAGGTTCTTCTTGGGGGGAATCTGGCCAAGTTGATACTTAGTTTAAAGAAACCAAGCCAGGATTGTTTGAGCTGACCCTAAAGTTCTTCCATATTCAGGATGCTGTCAAATTCGGCAAAGGCAAAAGGTAGGCCATTTTTTCCAAACATTCGAGCATACGCACGCTCTTGAGAGTCCCCTGGCTCCCTTGTTTGGCCAATACTCGTTCTGGTCTAGTGTGAGAACAGTCACGGGGGAAATTGGTGATAAAGAAAGTGGCAAGTCTGGTATGGCGTCGAACAGGAGGAGCAGCTCCCGGCGCCAGTCATGCATGTACCGATCGGAAGTCTTTAACTCCAAGGGACTCAGCATACGTTCTTTTGTGGTTGACATTTCTCCGAGTGAGGGAATGAGTTGATATAGCTTTTCCAGTACGCGCCGAAGCACGGTGCATCTTCTTCAGCTGATGGGAGGAAATCTGCCAAGGCTGTGTTGGAAACATTGCGAAAAGAGAGGATGGGAGGGGATTCGGAGAATAGGGAATAGAGAGGGTGGGAGAAAATGGAGCCCTGTCACAGGAGGCAAACAGGGTGAGGATCTGAGAAGCTGATGGGTTCACAGCCAGCCGTGATTCAACCGAGATTCAAGTGACGTCGAGAAATTCTCAGAGAAGGCATTGTTCATGGCAGTCGCCATGTACGGAGAGAATTCAAAAAATGGCACTGGTATCTCTCCCAACCTTACAACTCAAATAGCACATTTCATGAATTCCTAAACCATCTAAACATTTCTCAACCTTTCCAGTTGGCAACATATTGGTGAATTTGTCAATAGTTTATCGTCAGATGCAATCTTCTCCACATGGATGTTTCCCCAATGTTCTATATCTCGTCATATGGTACTTTCTCTCGATATGTATCGACCTCTTGTGGCTTCTTGCCAACAACCCCATTGTTTATGTAGAGTGTTATAGCGTCGACCATGTCTGGAATGGCTTCCAGCTCAACTAAGAACTTCTGGAGTTGTACAATCTCTTTGGCAGCTGCAGAAACAGCAACATATTCAGCTTCGTTGGTGGAGTCAGCAATACAGTTTTTCTTTATGCTCCTTCATACTACAACTCCACCACCAATGTTGAACTCCGATACCAATGTTGATTTTATAGAATCCTTGTCTACTTGGAAGTTAGAGCCAGTGTATCATGTGAGAATCATATCTCTATTGAAGTACACTGGCATATAATTTCTCGTTCTAAGATACTTGGGAATGGCCTTTACCTTATCCAATGATCTAATCCAGGATTTGATTGATAGCGACTGACTATGCTTACTACATAGCAAATGTAAGGCCTAGTACACCATGATATGCATTAGGCTCTCCAAAGCTGAAGCATAGGACACACGTCTCATGTCCTCTTCCACTTGAGGAGTCTTGGGACATTGCTCTTTATAAAGAGTAACTTCATGCCTAGAAGGTAGATATTTTTTCTTGGAGTTTTCATCTTGTACTTGACAACCATCTTGTCTACAAAGATGCTAGACACAAGGCTAATATCTTTTTTCTTGCAATCCCAGATAACTTGGATCTCAAGAATGTAACTAGCGCCTCACAAATCTTTCATTTGGAACTGGTTTGCTTATGACAATTTTTCTATATTGTTTTCAATGAGAAGAATGTCATCGATGTAAGGAACTATGAAGATTACAATGACACTGTCTAACCTTTACTAAACACAAAGTTCATCAATATTTCGATGAAATCCATATGACTTGACGGTCTCATTGAATCTAGTGTTCTAGGATCTAGAAGCTAGATTAAATCTATATATGGATCGTTGCAACAAGATAACATTTTGCTCATTTTCTTTTGCGATGAACTTTTATGGTTGCACCATGTAAATGGTTTCTTGAAGATATTCATCCAGAAAAGCTATCTTGACATTCATTTGCAATATCTCACAGTCGAGACATGCAAGTATGGATAGTAATGCGACCCAGGTAAAAGTTCCATTTGATCCACACCATACAACTCCCGAAGCGCATGGGTGGGATGACTAGCAAATCATCATGGTGTGGGTGAGTGTGCGTGTGTTTGTGTGAATAAGAACTAGTGTACCCCAACTCTAGTCTACTGGAATTGCTTATATATTACATTGCCTTAACCGACCTATTTATAAAATTTACAAGAGCTAAAATGGTCTTTTTCTTGAGATATAATAGGTAATCATTCTTGTAGGCGGTGGCCGTTAAGTGTTACCTGTTTGTCAGGTGACAGAGTTCATTTCCTGTCATCTCGTTTAGGGCTCGAGTATGATAAGGCCCGTTGGTATCTGCAACAGGCTTTTGTCGAGGTGGGGGTGGGGAGGAGGAGAGTATGTGGATCCCTTTTCCCATGAAGTTCTCAGATGTTCAGCCAACCTTTAACAGAGTGGGTTTGAGGAGGATCAACTAGGTTTGTGAGATTTTCTGACGTGAATTTTTGCTCACATAACATAAACGTGTAGTTGGGAACTTATTCTTGCACAGAATGCAATGACACACAAAAATAATGAAAATAGCAAACTAACCAAATTGAAGAGCAAATATGAAATTAGAATAAGTGATGGAAAGAAACAAAGATAGAAAAAACGAATTATGCCATAGAAATCCAATTAAATATAAAACATTAGCCCCTAGCCAACTACTATACTAGTAATTAACGCAAACCAGAGGTTCAATTTAATTAATACCCGAGCATCTACTCTATGATAAATACGAGTATCAAAAAATCAACATTTACACGAATCCTAAGATACATGCAACCTAATTCTCTTTATAATATAATTTCAAAGAAACAAAGAGATTTCTCTCAAGTTCATAAATCATTCATAAAATCATAGGTTCTTTACAAAACTCATAAATTGCCCTTGTATAGGCAAAGACCTGACCTAGAACTAGGATTCTATTCCCTAGATTTATATAGCCTCCTCCCTAATTTAAAGACTAAAGAAAAGGGAAATTTCCTAAGAAAATAATCCTTCCTAATGTAATCCCTAAAAAATAAGACATTACCTAATTAACAAAATTCGGTCAAAGTGAATAATAATGTTCCTAATGTTACCCTATCTTCTGATGTATCCATTCAAGATTCGTTGGTGAGTTCTCCAAGGAGTCAAAAGGAGACTCTGAAAAATGATGATCCTTTCGGACTTGATCCATATATATTCTTGGCAAAAAAGATAATACGTAAGAAGACATTTATGGGATCAAGCAGCCATGTGGAAAGGGCACATCAGTATAGGCCACTATCCGCATTCTCGAATACGGCTGCTGATTCAATTAATTCTAAAACTGTTCCTCTCCCACAAACCCAAGATATACCGGTGGTGAATATGGTGCAACTTCTGCCTGTTCCGGATTTAAAAAAAATGACGGTCAGGTATGAACAAGGAAATCTAAGACGTCTTCTAAAGAGATCATGGAAGCTACCAGGGCAAACAAGGAGGGGCACACGTACGAGACAAGGCGCTCCTTTTTGGCACCAGTCGCAGATCCTCTTGGCAGACACAACAAGGTTGAGCAGGAGCATCCAATTGGAGACAAGGAGGAGGATCACATCGTTGTTGATGGCAACGTGGAGGATAACCCACTATCTGGCGCCACTTCGCCGTTGGTGAAGCTTCCTCCTGCGTCACTAATGCAGACAAACTTGTTGTACTTTTCTTGCAAGTGTACAAGTCGCACAAGTAATAGAGTGATGATAAGGATGTGGAACCACAAGGATTGGGTAAACAATAACTAACATTCACACGTTTCATGCAATTTGATACGAATAAAATTGAGTTGAAGCTGATACTAATCTAGTCATTAAGCTACAAATTAGGCAATGAACAAGATGATTAAAGTATAGTGGAATGAAAATAAATAAAGTACATAGGTCGGAGACATCCAGGGGGATTGCAACTTTACCATATGACTCCCTCGGGTAGAATTATAATCTGATTAGTCATGGATAAGTTATCATATTGTTTCTACTAGATTCATCTATCCTAGACTCTTATCCCTCTCGAATTGTAAGCGTCCTTCTCTGATTTATAAATGAACAGCTCTCGATGTCACATACAAACAAAGCAGAGACATTACTCTTAAGTGATCCTCACACGGTAGCACCGATTCTATAGGCATTCTTATGCTATAGCAACCAATGTGGACCTTACTATGCCTAGCATAACTTGTGTCTCTCAACCTCCCATTATGCTTAGTGCATCTACTCACGTTTATCTGATATAAATAGATGAGGATGAAGAACAGCAAGATCAAACACCGTAAAACCATCTAAGGCACGGTAAACATTCAATAATCTTCCCGAGTTCTTCAAGGGTTACATTGTACCCTTGGATTTAATGGTTTAGCTCATGCTTAAGGCACAAGCTATTTTACTAACGCACAATATTGAGTTCATAACAAGATAATAGAGAACCAGATCAGTTCTCCCTTGAGCAAGAGCTCCAGGATGTTAACTCATAACCCTTATTCTTCAAACAAACTAGCTTTTATGCCACTTTGGTTTCTGTCTCTTTGCGTTGGTTTCTGCCTTTTATGCCACCTTGGTAGCTTTTTGTGGAAGCTTCAAGTACATTGCATGGTTATATTTGTCCACCTACCAAATGTGGCGTTCAAATATGTGTGTATACATCACTTTGAATGGTCACTTGACCAAGAGCCGTTGCCACACCTTGGATAATTGAGGCAAAATCTCTACTTTGGTGGTTGTTTCTCTTACTTTCCTCTCAACGAGCAATTAATTCTGAAAAAGGAAGGAAAATAGGTTTAAAAGGCGTGTCCTATCATCCTTATTGAACCAAATCAGGCTCAAATATTATGCATTTAGTAGGTATAAATGAGGGTGATAAACATCCCCAAACTTGAATCATTTCTTTTCCTCAAGCAAACGGATCGAAAAAAAACTTAAATGCACAGTGAGGATGTTTGTCTAAAGGTGGACACCTAACTTCGAGTAATTCAAGTACAAGTGCAACTTCTTATATTTGCAGTCATCACCAACTTTTGTGTTACTTCATACACAGAGGTGTCAATCACGGCCAAAACTGTGGGGGGTTTCTCACTTTCAGGTCAGGTTCCATTCTTCAAACTTTGACTTACAAATTTTTCCTCCCTACTTTTCTTTCAGTTTAATTTTTTCATCTCCCTTGCTTTTTGCCATGCCAAGATGGTCAGCGATTGGGATAGACATTATTTTGAAAGGCGATACATATTTCTTCCATCAAAGTCATACATTAGACCCAGTTATATTTACATAACTGACAGTATAAGAGTACTATGTACATCAAAATACTCTTCTTTTCTTTTGTTTTGGGACAACCAGTTCTATCTTTGAGTGCACAGAATCAATTGCTTAGCTATACTTCAAGATACATAATATAGTTTGTTTGTTTTAATTTTTTTTTTGTGTGTGTTACTTTTACTTTTTCTTATCCATCACTTGTCCCAATCTTGGTTTAGGCTCATAGTGGTTACTCTTGAATTGAATAAAAGTGTTTGGATTTTTCTATCAATCTAACCCTAAAGTCGGGTTCCTTCAAAAAAAAAAAAATCTTCTTGAAATCACTTCCCCCAGTTCTGTCCTTGGTCGATTTCTCTTATGTATTAAAAGTTGTTGTTGTTTCTTATAAAGTATGGCAATGACCCTAAAGGCAAAAAGAACAATAGCTATGCCATACAGTAAAACTAGTACATAGGCAGAAACATGTAAAACAGTACCACGCAGATCAAACATACGAGGTTCAAGGTTCAGCAAATTAGTTAACACCCTTATCCACAAAACTTATCATACACTGACCCTAGTGAATAAAGAAAACATGAGTTCAAGCAATACTTCCCTGAAGGCAGGCAAAGCCATGCTTCATTCAGAGTCTAATCCCACAAGGTTGTAGGTACGTGCCCCGCCATCCTCATCATCATCATCATCTTCGTCCTCCTACTCATCTTCTTCACCACCAGTCCCAGTACCTGTCTCGCTTGGTGATGCAGATGGAGTAAAGGTCAGTGGAGATGGTAGTGAGCTGACAGGAAACTGAGCACCCTTCATTGTGGACCTCAACACCAGATTTGTGTACACTGCAGAGATGCAGCGATAAGAGTGGTCTACAAAGGTCTTCCATTGGTACGGATTTGGAGCAACAACTGCTTGAGGCATGGTTGGTGCAGGCTTCTTGAGCTTATGTCCAGGAGTATGTACCTGTAGAGGTGGAATTGGAATTGCCATTTTGGCTTTACTTTTCGACTTGGAGATGGTAGGCGTAGTAGGTTTCGCAAGGGTGGTTTCAGACTTAGGTACTCGACTGTCAGAGTAAGCGCCCAACTTGCTTATTAGAGTAGGAGGGATATGCAGAGCAAGGGAAAACAGCTTCTCGTCCTCAGCTAAGGCTTTCCCAACCTTTAGACACATCGCAGTTATCAAACAAAGGAAGTGCAGCGAATTGGGGCGCTCTTCCAGGGCAGCCAAACTCTTAATAATGTCCTCGTAAATCACCTTCCCTACATCAATGTTGCGGCTAGTTTCATTGTCATATATGAGCAACAGTCTCTTCAACTTAATGTCCCCAATGTTTGTACTTGGGATCATCCTTGTGCCTGTGAATAAGTGCCACATGAGAATGGTGGTACGACAATCTGACTTGTTAACTCCCAATTCAATTGATTTGGTTCCACTAGACATCTTCCAGGTCATTCCCGGAGAACACATATGTTCAACCACATCAGCCAGATAAGGGTACTTCACATTGAACTTCTAGAATTCATCTTCACTTAGGCACACAAGATTGTGGGTCTGATTTATCTCCACAGAGCTAAACAACACCCAAATCCCTCTAACGTATACTTTGAAGTCATTCATGAAAACCAAGTTAGCATAAAATTCCTTAACCAGATTTAGTGCATATTCAGTTGGAGTTCTAAGAAACTGAGTCCAATAACTATCCTTAACACCTTTCTTAATAGTTTTGCATGCATCTAGAAGTAAAACCCCTTTCCCATATCACATCCAATACACACACAGTAGCATCAAAGAAATATTGTGTAATGGCATTCAAAAAAATTTCAATTGAACAAGACTTAGTGAGTTTTGAATTCTTAGGTGGCATGCTTGCTAAACTCGGAGAATACTGGAGTAACGAGTTCAAGTTAGTTGTTACTTACTGTAAAGCACCATAGAAAACGTGTGCTCAAACGAGTTTTGGAGTCACGCTAACTACACAGTGGTCCTGAGAGGATTTTGGCATTTAGGGTTAATCGTTGTCTGAAATTGAGTTGCTGCTTGAGGCGGGACAATGGAGGCGTTTTTATATCGGGACATGAGTGGGTCTAAAAATTACTTCGTGGCCTTTACTATAGCTGTTACTGGGTTGATGTGGTTTAACTGCCCATTATGGTACCTGTGCATAAATTAGACGTGCCGATCGTGGGCAGTGATTGGGAAACTGAAGTTTCTTCTTCTATTTCTTGCTCCATTATGATTGTTGCTTGATCTTCCTATTGGTTGTGTTCACGTAGGTCCCCATGTAAGATATACCAAGAGGTGTTAGCCTGTGATGATTAAACAAAACGTATAAAATTGAATCAACATTTTTAATGGAAATGAATAATAGTAACTGCCACTGTGGGACTTATAACTTCACTTCCTCAAACTTATCATGATGGATAACATGATGTTGATTGAGTTAAGTAAGTAGAAGGGTTGAGGGTACGTCCCTGAGTGGTGCAAAACAACAAATATTGGGTTGCCTCCCAAGCAACGCTTCTTTATGGTCTTTAGTTAGACAAGGTGGGATACTTTAGTGAGCAGAGGTATTGAGCCTCTCTAACATGTTTCTACCTTCATCATATGGCTTAAGCCGTTGTCCATTTACTTTGAAGGTACCTTCATCAGGATGAGAAATCTCTATGGCGCTAGATGAAAATACTTGGTTAATCTCAAAGGGTCCAAACCACCTGGATTTCAATTTTCCTACAAACAATTTAAGTATAGAGTTGAACAAGAGTACCTTCTGTCCTGTTTGGAAGTGGCGCCTGAGTATGCGTTTAATCCATGCCAAGCTTTTGTCTAATCTTTGTAAATCTTGGTACTTTCACATGCATCATTCCTCAGCTAGTCCAATTCACTTAATTACAACAATCTCTTCTCTCCTGCAGCCTTCATGATGTAATTCAGATTGAACATGGCCAAATAAGCTCTTTGTTCCAACTCCACAGGCAGGTGACAAGCTTTTTCATAGACTAGATGACATGGAGACAGGCCAATTGGAGTTTTGTAGGTAGTCCTATAGGCCCAAAGTGCATCATCTAGTCGTAATGTCCAATCTTTATGGGATGTGATCATTATTTTTTTCTAAAATATCTTGATTTCTCTGCTTGATATTTCGTCTTGACCATTAGACTGAGGATGATATTCCAATGAAGTGCGATGCGGAACTCCATATTTCCTCAACTATGCTTTAAATACTTTATTGCAGGCGTGTGATCCTCCATCATTGACAATGCATCTAGGTGTTCCAAATTTTGAAAAAATATTTTTGTACAGGAATCTCAGCACTACCGCTGAATCTCTAGAGGGTGTGGCTATTGCCTCAACCCATTTGGAGACATAATCCACTGCTACATATATACGTTTTCCCCACAGACAGAGGAAATGGACCCATAAAATCAAGTCCCCATACATCAAAGACTTCAACTTCCAACACACTTTGCTGAGCCATTTCATTCCTATTTTGAGATTTGTCCCTATCTTTGGCATCTGTCACACTTGGTCACACCTGTGCATCTCTGAATAGTGCAGGCCAATAGAATCCACTCTACAGTACCTTGGTTGCAGTCCTTTTGTGAAGTGAACCTAGGTACGAGTTACAAGATGATCAGATCTTTGAACGTGGCTGATGAAGATATTTGAGGTGTTCGAGGCCCAAGACGCATTTGGAGGATAGCATGGCTAATCAAACAAGGAGTCCTATCTCAACAAGGAATCCCAACCCCGGAGAGAGCCCTAGCTCAACAAGGATTCTTAATCAAACAAGGAGTCCTAATCTAACAAGGAGTCCTATCTCAACAAGGAGTCCTAACCCCGGAGGGAGTTCTAGCTCGACAAGGAGTTCTAACTCGACAAGGAATCACATTTCAATAAGGAATCCTAATTCACCAAGGAGTCCTAATCTAACAAGGAGTCCTAGACGAGCATGGAGTCTGATACGATCCTGGAGATCTAAGGAAGGCTTTATGGGGTTAATCCACAAGTAATGGCCTATGCAATCCAAGCAAGATATGACCCATTGTGCCGTACAAACTCAAATGGCGATCTATTCCAAAACTAGCAAGTGTGAACACATGCATGGCTATGCATGTGTAATTTTCGACCAACCAAGTCATGAAGCTAAGAAGGCACGTGAACCATCATTTAAGAAGGTCAAATAAGGCCAAAATACATGGTCTAACATATTAATGACTT
>JAOWBN010044419.1:0-21473 GCA_028565015.1 Pinguicula moranensis
TAAAACTTGTGCATGTTAGTGATTGTTTATCCCAATCCCTGAGGTTTGACATCCTACTCCATCACTTTATTACTTATGCAACGTGTACCCTTGCACCTAAACAATGCACCACGTATGTGCGCACCATTATGGTTTGTGTTTTTGGCTCTAAAAATACGCAGTGATGCAGATAAAGAGCAACCATGAACTAATAAGGACAACAACCAAGGAAAACATAGGACTATTACAGAGAATTGTGCAAATCCGAGCGTTAGTTGCTCTGATCAGGAACTGGAAGATGTAAACAAGAGCATTGAAAATACTTTTTAGCAGCTCCACGAACTAGAAATAAGATTGACGGAACTGGATACAGTGCAACATGAAGCCCTGTCTCACCCTATAAAAATTAATAAAAAAAATATAAATAATATTTTTATAATAAAAAATAACAATAAAAAGGATAGAGCTAGACAAAAGTGTATATGTTTATGCTACTTCAGTTGAGCCCGTGAGCTCTTCACCAGGAGATGAGGGTAGTCCTGCATGTGACGAGAGCTCTGATCCTGAAGTAGCAGTATACAAAAGTGTGTCCAATGCTGGTATTTTGGTTGAGTCCATTGCTTCTGAAAATATATCAACATAAACTATGAGACAATTACAAGATGATTATATGGTGTGGATGTCGTTGGTTATGGCAACCGTTAAAGGTTGGGAATTGCATTAAAGGATATCCATGATTTGACTATAAAGGAGGGCCAATGAGTTGATTTATGTAAACGGCGAAGTAGGCAACGATAATCTTTCTATGGACCATGGTCCACAAAACTTGGACCATGGTTCACCGTGGAAAGATTTGACAAAACATGAGTAATTATGGGATGAGAGCCGATAATGATCGAGGTGTCAGAAAGAGAAAAATCTACCACTGAAACGTACTGCTCATCCTTCATGCCACCCAAAAACTCGGCACAGCTCGGTAAAGGCGCTCCTGTGTGTCCTAAGATTGTTAAACAATCTTTGTTGTTCCTTTGGGTAAGTCTCTCTAGGAAGGCCACTTGTTCAGGAATCTTATATAGAATCAAGTACTTATGTAGGACACCACGTTTATGTTTTCTTTCGATCTTCTCATACTCATTTTGCCTCTCAAATGCTCTGACAATACACATAATAGACAAAAAACAATTGTGTACATAGCATGACAATCGTATTGTCAATTAAATCCATCCGTTTGTACTGCTTTTTTGGGTTTAGAAATCCAAATCACACTAGGCAACAATTCAGTTAAAACAATATTCACAAATATCACTACAGATTACATAAAGCATACAAGATTGTAGATACATAAACCTTAAATTTATCATATCTTTGGAGCAACTGAAAATAAACTTGAAAATCAAGTAAAAGAAGATAAATAATGCTATCGTACAGATTACTCACTTAGTTAAAGTATTCCCTATTGCTTTATAGACAAATGAATGTTCACTGAAAAGAATGTTAAACCAAACATAGTATAAACAAAAACACTACAACTATCCAGATTTAACACAAAAAAAACTTCAAATGCACGAACCCTAAACAGATTTTCAACAATAGAAAAACACGAATATGGCAATCAAAATTGAGTACTAAGGCAGCTTGAGAGTTTAGTCAACAAGAAAACAAGGGAACATAAAACAAGATGAACTGACTTAAGTTTAAAATCCACGATAGAAGCAAATTTAGACAAAAAGAACATTACTTGGTTGTTTGCCATTGCTATGAAGTACTATGAAGTATATGACATAAGGTTGACTCATTCATAATTCCTTTCTCTTATGCAGGATGCATAATTTTCTCTTTGAAGAATTTTAAAGAAACCAAACTATGAACTGCACTAATTGAGCAAGCATGTAGTATGAAAATGCCTATGGAGGAAAATGGTGAGTCTAATATGTCAATTCAAGCAGGAAAATGCCCTAAAACCATCAACTGTACATCTCTAACCCTAGATTTGAAAAAATAAAATACATGCACGCATCTGAAGCAAAAAAAACTAACTCAAATTATCATAACCATTAAACCTAGATAAATGTAAGACAAATCTGAAGCAACAAACTTAAATTCAAATCTAAAGCATAAAGACGGCCGACAAATGTTTATGCATAGAAGAACACGGTTCAATCGGGCAACAAACTTGGATATGACAAATGTGGGGACGGAACAACGGCTGGAAAGTCGGGGTCTTTGACGGATTCAAGGTCGAATGTGAGATGGAACAACTAACAAGATCTCGAAAATGGTACAAGCGACGAGAATGCGAAAAGTTTTG
The DNA here is from genome assembly GCA_028565015.1 of Pinguicula moranensis. Taxonomy (NCBI): domain Eukaryota; kingdom Viridiplantae; phylum Streptophyta; class Magnoliopsida; order Lamiales; family Lentibulariaceae; genus Pinguicula; species Pinguicula moranensis. The sequence continues at coordinate 2,288 of JAOWBN010044419.1, forward strand.
ATGGAAATCAGGGTTGAAATTTGTTGGAAGTGAACTTTATATATGTGGCAATATTTATGAAATAATAATTGAGAGTAGTCGGTAATTGTAATGCAGGTCAAAAGTAGATAACTCAATGTGCCCATTTTTTTTTTGGGATTAGAAACTTGGAGTTATATATAAATAGTGTCGGGTCGAAGAATATTCTTTAACCAGAAGTGAAATGCATGTGTACCAATCAAATTGTGCATGTGAATTACTCGCATGTGAATTACTCGCGAAATTTAGCTTTTATCACCGTTAATTAGTTTATTAAACCTACTTCCCACTTTTCCAAATAGACAATGATATAATATGTCCAGGATCAATCTATTAAAAAAAATGTATAAAAGTTTCGTCAAACTCAAAACACAAGATTCTCCACAAATTGAAAACAAAGCCAGGGAGGTCACTGAAATTTCCTACGACAGTATTATTATAAGAGCAGGATCACTGGGGAATCATAGGCGCGAATCTTTATGTGCTGAGCAGCACCTTAGCAATCCTCTCAGACGGTAGCAATGGAAGATGTGAAGCAACTTTGTAACCTTTCTCAGCAGCTTGTTGAACAGTTTGGTTGTACTTCTCTGAACAATAGCTGGCCGTTGGAGCAACAGCGTGAGCCACCCGAGGAAAGAGCGGAAGCTGATTCAGAGAGCGCCATGCCAATGCTGCATACTGCTCGGCCACCGGCTCATATTTGGTGTAGAGATCCTTGGCAGACGGCTCATACTTGGCGTATACTGTTTTTGCAAGTCCAGAGGCCGTTCCAACCACGCCTGAACTTTTAACCTCGGACACGACTGATCGGGCAGCAGCAGGGGCCTTTAGAGCAGTATCGAAGGCTTGGGCGGACACCTGCTTCACAGTGGGGGGAACTCGGCTCTGCACCTTGTTCACAGACTCATCAACCTGTAGCAATTATATCAATATTGTCAGCTTCCTAGTTTGAAAAACACACCAAGGCTTATCATACTTCCTATATGATTGATTTCATTACTAGTTTATGATGCATTTCTCAAATAATCGTCAAGAATCCTCAAGCATTCATCAAATGGCTTATCACGTACACAACAGAGACCAAGCAAGGGTGTATGAATATTTTATCACGCAAAAGTAATCCCTCGTCAATGGATATCTGGGACTTTAATATCATAAAAGAACTCAATCAAGTAATGGACTTCTTAAAGAAGTGACTATGTTTCATGTAAGGATCTTCAAAACATCACACATTCAAAATAACTCATAGTCTCACTTCAGGTCTCAAATAATGCCACTTTTTTCCCTGGCTCAACTCAATTTTCTGTCACTGATTGTGATCAACGAAAAAAGAATGAAGAAAGGTTAAGCAGATCCAATCTCCTACATTAATTCGAAACGATTTGAAGTTTCCAATGCCATATTCACAAGTTGAGCATTGTTTTCCGTGGAAAGCTGGTTTGTGGAACTATCTATTGCTCAGGCTCATCAACAAACAAAAGTGCCAAGAAATTTACAAGACTCGGAACGTCTGAGAGAAATAATCTATCCAAAATAATGAAGAAATCAAACGAAGCCTTCATCAAGAGATCAACAAGCAGAATTTTGGGGGTTGGGGTTGGGAAAACAGGACGAATTAGACAGGACAGGCACCAAAAGAAGCACATACCTTGCGATCAACGAATTTCAGAACCTCCTTAGGGACACCGTGGTATTTGTCGTAAACAGGTCCGACGACGGTTTTCACGGTTCCCTCAACGGTGTCGACACCGGACTTGAGCGGTCCGGAATTCTCCTTAGCGAAGCCGTACAGTTTCACAGCGTACATCAAAGCGTGTAGCGTCGCCACCTGAACGAATTCGAAATATTTGAGCCTCTCCTGCTCCTCGGTCTCGTCCTTCACCCGCCCCAAATACAAACAATCAATTCCGACGAAAACCAAATCAAACAAAAAAAATTGAAAACAGAGCAAACGTACTCAGATTGAAATGAATTTGTTTCTTACAATGATTGTGCAGGAGTGATATAGCGCACGGAAGCCAAGAAGGGGGCAAAATTACCATTTTGCCCCTGTGTTAAATAGGGATGCTGTGTTTAACATGAGGGTAAAAAGGTAATTTCGCCCCTTTCCTTGGCTTCCGTGCGCTCGGTTTCCGTGCGCTATATCATTTTTGATGATTGTGTGGTGAAGATTTGAGTCTGATTCTGCCATGATCAATGTCCCGAAACGAAAAAGCTGATGAAATTGGTTATTTTGTCGCAGAATACGTAAGCAATCCAGAGAGTCTACGCGGAAATGGTATTGACATGCGATTCTTCGTAGGCCAGTACCCTCCCTCTATATATAAGGGATGCGGGTGTTACGCCGACTCGTCGAGGGATGTTTAAAAAGACGTTGACTACTTGCAAGCTAAGGAAACGAGACTAGGGAGTCGCGTTCACATTGGAAAAAAAAAACCATTGGAAAAAAGAAAAAACATTTAAAAATGCAATTTTGAACCGTTTGCAATGCAACGTCTCCGATCCGAGCAATTCAATGTTGATACACTTTCCATTGGGCCATTTGTGTGGGATGATCTTTTGTCGTTTTATTATAATTAAAAATACAATAATGATGATGAATCATGAATAGAATCTGGGTTTCATTTCAAATGGAAATCCAATTTTGACGTAACGGCTAAGCTAGTGAGGTTTCCGACAAATCTTCCCGAGACACTCATTGTATCAGAATTGTAAGTAAGGCTGAAGAAAATTTATCGGCTGGGTTTAAAATTTATTTTATTATTTCTTGTAGTAAAGCAATCTGGGATTAAAAAAATCATTCTGTGGGCAAATGGACCCTAGACCAATACTCAAGGCATGCTCTTGCCAATTATAAGGGTCCACTTGGTATGCGGATAATGGTTTGGTATCTGCGTAACCAAAAAATTAGTCCTTCATTTTGTAGTATACAACCTGAATACTTCAAACTTTTAAACCATCGTTTGGTATCGCATCATTGCAAGTCATATTGACTTGAAGGTCGGATACATCGAGTCCTTTTATCGATTTGCCCTCGTCACTTGAGTATATAATTCTGAAAATCGTGGAAACCCTACCCGTCTTCTCCGATTCTCTCTGGCTGCGCAACCAAATCGCCATGGATTCTTCAGTTCTGAGGTGTCCCCGTCGCCCGCTCGTGAAGCCACCCTTGAGATATACCATGCGCATGTCAGCGCATGCCTTTAAGGCATCCCTTAGGAGCTCGCACGGACCAATCTGGCCTACGAGGAGTTTCCCGCGCCGCTGCCTTGTCAGGCCTCCTAAACGTTTCTCACTTCGCATGTACGCTATTGCTTACATGCAGAGTTGGCGTTACCCGCCCCCTCGCAAGGTACGAGCATCGACCGTGGCTCCTTTCGTCAAGATTGAGGATGAAGTGGGTTACTCTGCCGATGACCCAATCGTCATTGAGGACGATCCCGACGTCGCCATTGAAGTCCCCGTTGAGGACGAAATCCAGCATACCGTCGTGCGTGTCACTGTTGAATAAAACCCATCATGCATCACAGATGTGAGCAAGGACCAAGATTGGATCTCCACCTACCTCATCTAGTACTCAGAACATTTCGGTTATCTTAATTTTGGGGCTTTCTTCACATGTTTATATCTTTTGGTTGAAACTTTGGTGCAAGTGTTGGCATGTCCATTTTTTGTTGAAGTTTTAGTGAAGGGTGGTGTCGATTGGGTCTACTTCTTTTGTAAAATTGAACCTGTTGCACCGGAGTAAACCATGCTTAGGTAAGTAAATGGCACGTATTTCTCTTTCAATCTACTATCATTGCCTACAAATGAATTGGTATGTATATGTTGCAATGGAGTTTTATTTAATAGTAGTATTGCATCGCAGATTGATCTAAGGTTGAAAGGAGAGTAGTATTGCAACGCAGAGGTTGAATTTCAGTTAAATGATGCCTAAACAAGCATTAGCAGCATTAGATGCATTAGATGAAATAGATGAAACAAGCATTAGATAGCATGGCAGGTATGCACACGCACACCTTCATCTAATACTTGGTTTTTTATTTGGCTATTGGTTTTAGTTGTAGTTGCTATAGGTTTTAGTTGTTGATACGGACCTATATACCATTGAATGTAACAGATGGGAACAAGCATTAGATTAGCATTGAACGACCGATGTGTGGTTGTCCCAGCGGCATCAGACACACGGGGCTTGCCTAGTGAGGTTTGGAGTTCGAATTTGGCTGGGGTCAATTTGTGGTATCTGGATTAGTCTGGCGGGGCCCTTACGGGCCAGCTGGGATACCTGGGTAGGTAGTGTAGGCCCCGCACAAACCCTAAACCTACGGGAGGTTTCAGCATTACTTACAAAAAAAAGATTAGCATTGAATGTATTTCAAACTAACTATGATAAAAGAAAAACAAAGAATGTTCAAACTAACACCAACATATATTAAAACCAAAAGGCTCATAACAATCTACAAAAGAAAATGCATCTAAAACAAGTCCGAAACGACCTCACTAAAACAGAATTCTGCAGGTCCGTATGCAACATAAAAAGACATCCAAAATAGTGAATGGAACCTCGACTCTCAACTCAGTTTCCTGTCGTAGAATAACTGCACATATTCTGCGCGCCCAGCTTCATCCATAATGTTCCAATACCAGTACTGCCCATGGTTTTTGAGGAGATGATCAATGAGGCGTATCCTGTTCACAGCATTCAGATCTTCACGAATCTTCAAATGCGAAAGCAACCTAGTAGTCTTGTCCATATCATCATCACCCTCCATCTTATTCGTTTTCTTGAAGAATAACAGTTCTGCTTTGTTGCAAACAACATCAATCTTGGCCAGCGTTGCTCCTGCTATAGAGGCTAGGCTATCTTGACTAGGTGGGGTAGATCTCTTACCCTTTTGACGGCTAATGGTTGATGGACCATCCACACCCGAAGGCACGTTTTCAGAGGGCATTTCAGGAGTTATCTTGGGATCCGACTCCTCAACTTCTTCAGAATTAAACTCATCAATGATTTTCTCCAACTCTTCAGGTGGCTCTTAGTCAGCTAGTTGGAGTGTGCCATGGTCCCTTGCACATGCGCCTGTAGCACGGTGTTTCCCAAAGAGTTCGCACCACAATTCGTAGTACGGAAAACACTTCCCTCGCAGCGACATGTACTTGTTGTTCACCTGCGCAATATTGGATAACGCAAACGAGTAGTTTCAACTTGAGATAAAATAGTTTAAACAACATTTCTATGGACATAAAGCACAAAGACAATCTATTTTTACCTTCTCGAATTCGGCCTACAGATCGTCCGATTCAACTACGATTGCATGTGTCCCTTAATCTATGGCCACTCCACTTAATTTCATGAAATCGTTAAGCAAACGATATTGCTTACCCCAGTTGTGGAGCTTATTCTTTACGTTATTGGCTGCCACTTTGCTCCCCGCCGCTCTCACCATCGTTGCTGCCTTATTGTGCGTACCCCTTTTCCAACCTTGACGGCCTTCCAACCCTTGCCCGCTAATTCCCTCAAGGCATTAAGAAGCACCTTCTCCTCATCTGGATTAAGATACAACATCTTTGCGTTTGTGGGCTTAGTCTCCACCTTTATTTGTCTCCTAGCCGGGGTAGCTGCAGCAGAAGCGGGTATTAAAGTGGCACCCTCGAACTTGTCCAAATTCATCTCATCCATTTCATCAAGTTTACTAAGCGCATCCATTGTAAGATTCCTGCAAAACAAAAAAACACATAGCCATAAGTATCCTGTACAATAAACCACATATGACAAACAATCGCCAAAAACCTTAAACAAAGCAACCAACTAGAAACACGCAGAATTATTTAAAAGATGTTAATCCACTTGCAATATTAACACGCATAAATATTTAAAAGATAATAACCAACTTGCAATACTTAAACACGCCAAATTATTTAAAACATAGAAATCCACTTGCAAAATTTAAATACGCATGACTATTTAAAACATAGTAACCAAACTGCAATACTTAACACACGCAGAAATCAAAATCCACTTGCAATATTTAAACAAGCATAAATATTTAAATCATAGTAGCCAAACTGCAATATTTAAACACATAGAAATCAATAGTTGTTCCATCTCGCAATAATGATAAATGTGCCTGAATAATACGGAATTCGCCACACATGTGATTAAACAACACTGAAAAAAGGTCAATGTCTAGCCCTAAACTCATTCCACATTTCTGTAGCTAATTTATCCCTGAACTCATTCCACTCGGGTAAAGAGTTCACTGATTGAATATGATCATCTGTGTCTTCCAAGTTAGGCCCATCGGGGCCAGTATTTGTGCTTGCTCCAGGATCTAATAAAGGATCCAATGGTGTGACGTTGATGACGAAGTTGTGTACAAGACAGGATGATATCACATTACGTGTCAATGGGGAAAATGTTGGGATTCGTAGCACACCAAACCGTTTCTTCAAAATACTGAATGCCCTCTCTATAACATTTCGCATAGAGGCATGGCATAGGTTGAAAATTTCTTTGTAATTTTGGAGTCTTCTACTTGAAGCACCCCATTCTTGTAGATGGTATCTCGTCTGCCTGTACGGGGTGAGAAAACCTCGGCTATTGGTATATCCACTGTCGTATAAGTAATAAGTCTATGCAAGTTAAAAAAAGAATGCGTTATAGATACATGTAAAGGTCAAATGTCTAATCCAAAATATGGCCACACTGACCATTTTGGACCCTCAAGCCGTTTGCTCAGGTGACTGCGTCACGTAGGTCACGATCATCTGCAGCTGAACCCTTCCATCCAACCAGCATATACAAGAAATGACCTTGAGTGTCACAAACTCCCAAGACATTTGTTGCCAAATCATTTTTTGTCCCGTCTCTTGGCTGATCGGCATCCTGTACGTGAAGCGCGACATACATACCATCAAGCGTGCCTATGCACCCATGTTTCACGAATAGATATTGTGAGTGTTGGGATTAACGGTAACTTAGGAAAGAGCCATGCACTTAATGTTACCTGAAAACATTTACAGCGCTTGTCGGTATTTGTTTCGTCGATGGGAGTGGGCTGAACTAGTAGCCTACCACGAAGCTTAAGAATTGCATGCAAAACGTGATGAAATGCTTGGCTGATTGTCTGGCCACTTCGCTGAAAATTTGTCTGTAGTACCCGATTTTTCTGATGGTGTGCAAGCGTTTGTAAAAAAATAGCAATCTTCTCGCATACGGATACATAGAGGTCGTCCGTCAGACCGCAATCCTCTCTTAACACTCTACACAGCTCCACAAAAGCGGTGTTTGACATCCTAACGTTGTTGAAACACTCTCTATTTGTCTCTTGAGTGATCTATTCGAGGAAGGCCAATCTCTCGCCAATCTTATCCAAGATCAAATATTTAGGAGCTGCATTTCGATCACGCTTGCGCTTACAGGGTCAAGATTATTTTCTTGTCCTGCTAACGCTATGATAATAAGCAGCGCCTCGATGAGAGCTCTTGCAACAAAAAAGAAGGTCACCACAGCCAGTATGAGCTGCATTTTTTTTATTTATCTTGATCTTGGACACCAAACAAACTAAACAACAACAACAAACAAAGGCCAAAACATAACAACATCTTCACAGGAATCGAACTACACCAAAAATGTAATAAAAAAAGTACATAATCGAATGACAAACAAAGGCTAAGTTTACCATTTCAATTAAAAGTTATATCAGGTGCAGTAGGGTGTAAATATTCTTGTAAAGAAAATTCAACTTTTAGTATGCATCCAGTACCCATTTATTAATAAATTTTGACTAGCTGAACACAAAGAGCATAATGAAATTCAACAAATCTTTTGAATTAATCTTATCCATTATTCTTTTATGTGGGTGTGGGTGGGAACATGGGCATCTTCATGAAGGTAAATTATTGTGTGAAGTAGATTCTAGATTTATAAATAAGCTAGATGTTCCAATGTATAGTAAACCGTCAATCCAATAAATATTGAGAAAACCAAGATGCAACCAATTCTTAGCAGAAAAATTTGTAATTGGACTTATGAAAGAAGCGTACTCAGTCAATGCATTCCAAAAATTGAAAAGAAACCTTATATCTCAGATGGCCCATAACAGCTCCTTCATTAGGATGATTCAAATGATGAAACTATTATATAGACTAGGAAGCGTAGCGCTCCGAACATATATTCATTATGCAGAGTAAAATTGTTATAAGACCATAAAGATTCAACTGTGCAGACACCTCCATTTGCACGAAAAGATAAAGCCATTTTAAAGGAAAGAAAAAAAAGCATAAACACTTAAACAAATCTTAATAACCATGAATTATAGCGTGGTAGCATTTTTCAAGAAAATCAGGGAAATTTTTAGTACGCCCTAATACACAAGCTTTGCATATTTAAGATGTTTGCATGATATCTAGGTGCTTCAAATAAATTCAACAGTTGTTTTATATGAGTCTCGTATCCTAATATATACATTAATTTAAAAAAAAAATGAGAAAATCGCACTCACAACCTATTACATGTCAACAATCCTCAATAATTCGGAAAACATTTTTTTTAAGAATGTGAATGAACCTGCAAACATTGAAAGATGCTGAAGAAATAGGTGAGTGAATCTGTAACAGTGCACAAATCTACCACACGTTGAAGAATGTGAAAGGAATCAGGCACTCTACCAATTTTTGTTTTCAAAATTGACAAAATTGGTTTTGAAAATTGAATACAGTTAACAAATCTTACGAACATTCACGAAATCGGAAATTAATAAGCCATCAGCCACAAAATTTAACTTGGAAAATCATAAAACAACAATACAAAACACTAGAATAGATAGATCCACGAAACCCTACCCACGGGAGCTACGAATATCTTCGCCCAAACCCAACCCTAGAACCAAATCTGGAGTAAACCATATAAGACATATGATTTACTGGAAAAAATAAATGTTTACCCTAAATGGAAATCTGAACCGATGCCACCCCTGAAATAAATGTTTTCATCCACCGTAGTTTCTTCTCACTTAGAAGATAAAAGGGCTGTTTTGTACTACTATTTTTTTCAGATTATTTTTTCCATTCTCATTTTTTTTAACATTATTTAAAAAATAGTGTTTTAAAACTTCATTTCTACTTCTACTTTTTTTTTTCCAGTCAAAACTCTTTTTTTCAGAAGTCGGTAGGAGGCTACTTTTTTTTTCTACTTCTACTTTTAATGACAATTTTGTAAATAAATTAAAGTTATTTTACCAAATTTAACTATAAACATTATTTAATTATATTACAAAATTTGTTTATAAACACTATTTCAATAACTTTTCAATTTTTTCATAATTTTACTAAACACTCAAATACTATAAAATTAAAAGGAGAAGAAGAATCAAAAGAAAAATCAAAAGGAGAATTAAAAGGAGAAAATAACTATGGGTACAAAACAGGCCCAAAGATTTTTGAATTCAAGTTGATGTCATTAGAGACAGGAAAATGTGTGTGTGCAAATGGGTTAGGCACGACACGCACGAAAAAAATATGCAAACGTAACTAAACCATACTCATTAAAACGTGCGTGCGATGGGCCAAATTTTTTTTGGACAAAAAACGTGCGTGTGGTATCCGCTCATTTAACAAAACGTGTGCATGTCGGGCGGGGAAGTCCGGCCCGCACTGTACTAGAGATAGGCAAATGTGTGCATACAAACGGGTTATACACGACCCGAACAGAAAAAATATGCAAACGTACCTAAATCGCATGCATGAAATTATGCGTGCGGCGGGGGAATTTTTTTTTTTGCAGAAAATGTGCGTATGATATCCGTCCATTTTACAAAACGTGCATGTGCCAAGATGCAAAATCCAGCCCACACAGCCCACACAGCACGTATGCCTGTTTCTAGATATGATTATTGTAAAGTCCGAAGTAATCCAAATCCCCATGACGCATGCTGGACCGAATACGCCGGCCATCTCCAAGTTGTATGGGCCAAGTTAGCCCATGGTAAGGGTGTAAATTGGCCCAATTCAAGCAGAAGCGAAGCTTCTCAGGGCAATTCAAAACTAGATTGGGACTTTGTTGGGGTTTGAAAATGGATTACTCAATGTTGATAGCAACTCAAGAGACTTCCACACTTAAATTTTAGTGTGAAGAGCTCTCGGTTTGGTTTAGTTTTTATGGAAAGTGTTCTATTATTTGAGCTATTAAAATTCTCCTAGTCCCCTCTCTCTGTATTCTTATTTGGATGAAATAAAAGCGAGGAATGGATCCTCGAAAGAATGATACTAAATATTAACATGAAATCAATTAAATAGCTAAAATACCTGTAAAAAATGATGTACCGCAAGACATGAACGGCAGCTTCCCAATGTGAGTCATGTGGTGCTTGGACGAACTGACTGAGTTGTTGTACTGCATATGTCAAGTCAGGTCTTGTGTAATTCAAATAGAGTAACTTGCCTACAAGTCATCTGTATTTCTCTGCATTATGGTAGATTGGTGTAACATCACTGTCCTTGGCTGCAAATTTAATACCTTGAGGCAGGGGAGTGGGAACCAGAGTGGCATCAAGGTACACTGCGTCTGCCAGCAGTTCTCTAATATACTTTTTTTGACTGATATACAAACCATCAATGGATCTAGCCAGTTCAATTCCAAGAAAATACCGTGCCACACCAAGATCTTTCACCGTGAAAGAAGTGTTTCACTTTGCTCATTTCCTGCAGACTGGATCATGTACGGAGTATATCGTCTACATATATCATAAGAAAGATATGATAGTCAACCGTATGAAGAGTGAAGAAGCAATAGTCATGATAGGATTGTTGGAATCCATAAGCCTTGACAACATTGGTGAATTCTTAATTCCCTTGTCGTCATGCCTGTTTGAGTCCATATAATGACTTTCGCACCAGGCAGACCTGGCCCTTTTTTGCCTTGTTGTACCCAAGGGGTGGATGCATGAACACTTTTCATCAATGGAACCATGCAAGAATGCATTATTGACATCCAAGTGATGTATTCCCCAATCTCGAGAACCTGCAACTGCCAGGAGCAAAAAGACAGTAACTATCTTGGCTATTGGGCTAAATATTTCTTCAAAATCTAGCCCTTCCACCTGATTGTAGCCTTTTGACACAAGTATAGCCTTGTAGCGGTCGATGGAACCATCAGGTTTGCACTTCACTTAATAGATCCATTTGCACCCATGTGTGGTTGGCTTCAAGTGCGTGCAACTCTTGATTCATAGCATCCACCCATTTATGGTAATTCCTTGCCTGATCAAAGTGCTTGGGCTCACTGACTATTGACAGGTTAGCCACAAAATCACAATATATATTGCTCAAAGCATAATGACTGTCAGAGGTCTGGATGGTAGGGGATGAGTTGAGGGAGCTACACAGTGTGATTTCATAGTATTTGAGTAGGACATGGGGTATTTTACTGCGTTGGCTTCGTCTGATAGGGATATGATGGAGTTTCTGTGGAGATCTAACTGATGCAAAATGTTCAGCAGGAGGATTTGGGAAAGAAGTGGAACTCTCATCATCTTGGGAGACATGCACATGATCATGATGAACAAGTAAGATAGTACTCACACGTTCATCAGTGATAGACATGATATCAGACAGATTTGTCTGGCTATTAGGATGAGAATAAGAGGATGATGTAGAATTGTGGGTCAAAGAAGATGCAGAAAAAGTCATGGAATGTTACATTTTTTTTGTGTCAGGGATGTAAATTTTGTATCCCTTTTGTCCGGGAGGATAACCAACAAAGTATCCTTTCAAGGCTCTACGATAAAATTTGTCCATTCCCGGCCCTTTATGTATAGCATAGGCGAGACAACCAAAAGTTCTCAAGTAAGACAAGTCCGGTTTTACATTGCGCAATATCTCATATGGTGACTTCCAATGGAGAACCCTACTAGGACATCTATTGAGAAGATATGTGGCTGTCAAGATTGATTCCCCAAAAAGGTTTTAGGCAGCTTTGAATGAAATAAAAGTGCACGAGCTATATGGAGGAGGGTTCTATGTCTTCTCTCTACAACCCAATTTTGTTGTGCGGTGTGAGGGCAAGACTTTTGGTGTATGATTCCCAAAGCATTGAACTGACTACTGCACTGTGAATTTACAAATTCACTTCCATGCTCCATTCTAACTGCTTTTACAGTAGCATTGTATTGTGTCTTGATCAAGTTGAGAAAGGATGACACTAGATGAGGCACTCTTTCCTTGGATTGAAACAAGAAGGTCCACGTGCATCTACTCTTATCATCAACAATCGTGAGGAAGTATTTGCAGTTTGTGATAGAAGGAATTTTGTAGGGTCCCCACACACCCATGTAGATCAAGTCAAAATATTCTTTGAAACGCTGCGCCTGATTGGATAGGAATTACTTACAAGTCTGTTTTGCAAGAGGAAAAGTTTCACACAATTCACTTGTTCTGATCAAAGGCATTGTTTCATTTAGGTGCTCAATATGAGACAGTACATCAGAGGAAGGATGCCCCATTCGATTATGCAACAGATTAGGAGTTACAATAGTACAAACACTACCGAAATTAAACTGTTTTACAAAGGGAACATGACTATTGGTAGAGGCTGGAAAGTTTGGAGGAGTTGTGTTCTTCACACGCTGAATATGCTTCTGGTCAAAATATGGTGAACACAGAACGTAGAGTTCCTTCACCACAAAACCCACAGCAAGAACTTTGTTATTTTCAAGGTCCTGAAACACAAAATTTAGGCAGGAAACTACATGAGACACCAGAACAGAGCAAGAGTTTTCTAACTAACATCAAGTTTTATCTAAAGCAAGGAACATGGAAACAAGACTGTAAAATCACGGAATTTGAGAGTTCGATGTCTCCTTGACTCAGTATGGGTTTTATAGAACCATCTGGTAAACACACTGGAAACAGACACTTAAGAGGTTTGGGGTTGGTCATCATGCTTAAATCAACACATATGTGATTTGTGGCACCCGTGTCCACAATCCAATCACCCCTTAAGATCTCTTGATTAACAACATAGTTCAAAGTAGGGAATGAAGATATACCTGGAAAATCTCCAAGTTCTTCCATGTTTACTGTGACTTTATCAATTGATGCAACACCGCGCTTCTCATTATTAAGCATAAACTTGACCCTGATGCACAACCAAAATACCTCATTCTCGATAAGAATTCAGAAAGATTAACCTTCCTCGAATGAATTGCCTAAGAGTCCAACAGGGAGTGCTTCGAGAACTTCCAGATGTCACAAAAGTCCTTCTCCGAACTTTGTCGAATCTTGTGGGATGAATGCGGTCTAAAGGATGTTCAGTATGTGTTGGCCGTTGAGAAGGTGGCAATATTTCTGTGCACCGTAGCTCATCACCAGAAATATAGAGTCTTACAGAGTGATTTTCAGCGTAGCGGTCAAACAATCAGTCAATCATTTCACCAAGTTCTGTTTGTTGTCCTCAAATTTCGTGGTTGACTTCTTGTACAACCAGACCCTATGGACGACACATGCGTCGATAGCTGATGGAAAAGCTTCCAGATATGTCTCATTAAGATTTTGTTGACACAACTTTCAATAGTATTGCACTTGACTTTCATTATTTTGTTTCTTTGCAGGGATGTGTGGGTGCGTTGGACGGCACCTACATACCAGTACATATCCACGCAGAAGATCAACCGCGTTCTTGAACAAGAAAAGGGAATTTGGCAACAAATGTACTTGGAGTGTGTGACACACGTGGGCGATTTATCTACAAGCTAGCTGGTTGGGAGGGCTCAACTACAGATAGTCGTGTGCTGAGGGACGCACTATCTCGGCCAAGTCGCCTTAGGTTTCAATCCGGTATGTGCAATATAGATAGGATTACGACATTTGTTTCAAATAGTACAATCTAATATGTTACGTATTGTTTTTGTAGGACCATATTTCATGTGCGACAATGGATATATGATTGTCGAGGGCTTTCTCACGTCGTATAGGCAAACAAGATATTATCTTCAAGAATAATGAAAACAAAAGGCCAGAAAACGAGAAGGAGCTATTCAATGTCCATCATTCAGCAGCTCGCAACGTGATAGAAATGGCATTTGGTATTTGGAAGAAGCGATTTGCTGTTTTAAGGAGCCCTGCATTCTTCCATATTAGCACACAATGTGACATAATTCTAGCATGTGCGTTGCTCCACAACTTTGTCATCAACGTCAACCCGTCTGACCTATTATTAGATCCTTCAGCTACACGCACAACTGGTCTAGAGGAGCGTAGACAAACTACAGAAGTTGATGGAGAGGATCAGCTTGTATCTCCCAATTCCTCGGCATGGTGGAACCAGTTTCAAGACAACCTAGCTGCGGACATGTGGGTTGCATATGCTGTGACTACTCGTTACTGAGTCATTGATGATTCTTAGTTGGCATATGAAAGTGTACTCTGCTTTATCTTGTTTGTTTGAACATATGTTTTATATTGGTTGTTTAAACAATTTATTTGTTATATCGAGGGTGGTGATTATAACTTTGACTGTTGCTTTTGTTATTTGCTTGAACAAGTTCATCTAAAACATTTTTGCTTTATACATTTTATTTGTTCGGTTAATCTGTGTAGTGTATTTCCAATTGATGCAACAAGCCACATCAACGCAGAAGACGAGGTAACATCTGGAAGGCAAGAAGAAGAAGCACCAAGCACTGCGAAGTCTAGGAAACCAATAGGTGGCTCAGAACAAAAGCTTAAAAAGGTAAAGGTTCCAAATACTAGTGAGCCGGTTAGTAAGAAGCTGTATCTTTCACCGGATGAGGAGATGGCATTGTCGAATGTTCTTAATGAACTTGCACTTGAGGGGTGGAAGGTTGGGCAAGGATGGAAGAGAGGTACGCATCTCAAAGCCGCCATTAAGATCAGGTCCTTGGTCATAAGGAGCACCATTACTGCAAAGAACGTGCTTAATAAAATTCACAGTTGGGGTAAGCAATATCTCCTTTTGAGTGAATTCTTGAGGTTGAGTGGTGTTTCAATAGATGCGGGTACACATGCTGTAGTTGTGGACTCTGAAGAAATGTGGAAAGAATATGCTCAGGTATTCATTTTCTTTTTTACTCTATGATTACGCATGATTTAATTCCTAAGCATTTTTGTTTGATAATTTTTTTAGGTGAACAACAAATACTTGTCTCTTCGAGGGAAGACCTCCCCATATTACGAGCTATGGTGTGAGTTGTTTGGGAAATTCAGGGCGACGGGTTCAGGTGCTAAAGACCATGTAATGGCGGAGTGGGCGCTTAAAAAACCTACCACTGATGTCCATGAGACAATAGATTAATCTGAGAAGATGATGGACGACTCAGCCGATCCACCAGCTACAGATGCTGATGACCGAACCGAGCAGGCCCAAACTAACAGTGTGGTGGTGGTGGTGGGGAATCGCAAGGAACCAATTGCCAGCAGCAACACCATCAAAGCAGGCATCACCACCAAAGCTGAAAGTACACTCTCAAAGATGGACATTGCTTTTGACAAAGCAGTGCTAGTTTTTGAGAAACAAAACCAAGTGGATGTTGAAGAGTCCAAGCTGGAGAAGACCCTGAAGTTTAGGCGGCAGCTGGATGAGTGTGGTGAGCAAGAATTGGCCACCAAGATACGTCTTATTGACCATGTTCTTAGCCAGGAAGGACAATATTACTATTTGACAACTTCAGACGCAGCTGGGAGGGCTGAACTCGTCCAACTATTTTGCAAGGAGAAGCTAGACTAGATTTTTGTTATGGTTGCTGTTTGTTTTGGTCCTAACTGTGCAGACTTGTCGCTTTTTTGTTATTTGGTTGGTATTAATCGTAGTAGGCAGTGTAGCATGTGGTTTCTTTGTTTTGAGAATGACTTTGAAAGTGGCTGCTAGGTGTAGGTGTTTATCAGAAGTATTTTTTGGAGAAATTGATGACATATGGATTGGTTTTTGTTTTTAAAATTTAAGTGCATTATTATGTTATGACAGGAATGATGTCCCATTTTTTGGCAAAATTACATTGGCAGGAAGCATTTATTTCAATGATCAGCTCATTCAACCAATCGTTGCATCTAGGCTGGAAGTGGAGAAAACACTCTTTTCTGGAAGGACACTTGACTGCTGCAGTCTAGGATGAACACAACATTTCCTAGACTTTTTAGACTGTCGGATAATCAAAATCTAACTATTCTGGAAGCAGGAATATGGGAAGCTGATGTCTGGTACTGGAATTTAAGCTTGAAAAGAGGTATGAGGGTTCAAGAACTTCATGAACTAACAACTTTAAACACTATGCTGCAGTCCCAACAACCAGAAAGATGAGGAGTAGATCACTATATATATGAGGGGCACAATCATGAAGGCTACACGGTAAGGGCAGGATACAGGGCACATATTGATCAGGAGCAGCCAGTATTTGCAGTGGAGGCTATTCAACATCATGTGAATCTGTGGAATAAATTCTCTCCAACGAAAGAAATCATACTTGTATGGAGGATATATCAGAATGCCATCCCTGTCAAGACTATCCTCCAACAAAGACATATTATACCACAATCACAGGATTTGAGTTTGAGCTGTTCTCTCTGCTCATCAGGTCAGGAAGACTTACTACATGTATTCAGTTCGTGCACCATTACATCGAACATATGGCTGGTCATAATGCACTGGCTTTTCCAAGATCAACTACAACCAAGTGGCCAAATGAATACTACTCCGGACATGCCTACACTACAAATTTTTGAGGACATGAAACCCAAGCTTGTTAATGCTGATGCGTGGAAAGCAATCTGGATTGCTATAGTATGGAAGATATGGTGGACTAAAAATCAGGCTCATTTCCACAACAGGAGGTACATATCTCATCTATCATACTGCTCATTCAAAGATCAACTTGGATTTGAATAAGAACCATAAGATCTGCTTCCTTATTCCCATTTTCTTTATCTGGCTGGTTAATGAATCCGTGCATGTGTTTAATGTTCTGATCACTTGTACTAATCCTTTATTTTGAGATGTTTTTAAATCACACACATCACGGAGTAAGTAGGTGACTGCAGGTTGCTTTCTCCAAGGGTGATGACACATTCGCAGTGAAGATCGCTCTCCCCTACTCTCACCAACTGGTTATCTGGTATAACTATCTTCAATCTTCAATATGATACAGGTTAGGTGAAGTAGAAGACAGCCCTAGCTCCTTTCAATGACACTAAAACACGAAACTACACTGAAATTTGAAGCTCATTATCTATGATTCTTCATTCCTGATCCTTCAATGAGGTGGTGAGGCACCAATGTATCAAACGCACTGGAAAATAGAAACATGATGAGGAAAAGAGAAACGGGAAGGAAATCCAGTCCTATGGTAACACCAGAGCTCCATATGGCTATAACCAAAAGATCGTCGGATCATAAAGCAGTACAAAAGAATATAACTTGTTGACTCAGAGGCTGAGGATTGAAGACAATGTGCTACTGCCTGATCCACGAGAAGGAGATACATATTGAAGGACTGACAGAGGCAAATAAACAACAAAGATGAAGGTGGTCTTCTGAAAGAGGCAAATACATGGAGTAGAGATGAAAATCAAAGACAATCAAAGACAAAATGTAAATCATAGAAGACATTGAGATTTGATGGTGAAGGTGGCCGAATGGTTGTCTTGAAAGTGAACATGTATAACCTAGCTCAACCTGATTTTCCCTCCTCACAATACAGGGATAGCTCACCAAGCTGGACCGAGCTATGTACCGATATTCCTGGAAAAGGTTATCGATAAGATGATAGTCATGACATTCAAACTTGGTGAAAAGTAGGTGAAGGCGATGAACTCTATGCCGAGATGCTTGTGCATTCATGACGTTAGGGGAGCCATGTTCCTAAACACCCTTAGCTATAAAGGAGGGTAAGCAGGAAGGGCAAGATATACAGTTCATGATCAAGGGACTACACGCCAAATTTACCAATGAATACTCAGTACCACCAAGATGTTAGCTTGTACATAATTTGTTTTTGTCTTTTATTTTTTGTTTTTGTCTTTTCAGTAGTGTACCTCTACTGTGAATATTTTTATACATATATAAAATTTGGCTTACTAAAAAAAATGAAAGTAGATTGCCTTGATCTTAAGATTAAGAATATGCTTGCATGTGACGAGTTCCATCATTATCCATTCTTGTTACTTAAATTGCTTGATGAATGCTTGATAGAACATGTTTAGATTGTCACAATGTTAGGAATTGAGGATGTGCATTTCGTCACACATCATTTGAACATTGTTTTTTTTTAAAAGTTTGATGCATGGGCATATAGTAAGTATTATGGAGTTCGATTACATGAATTGCAGGAACTCATTGTGAGAAGAGTTTATGTTGGTGATGTGTTTGGAATGACTCAAGAGGTCTTGCATGATCATTTCATTATATATCCTTTGATACGTATGTTCGAGTTGTTCTTTAGTGAAATTGGATTGCATGACATATCATGGATTATTGCCTGGAAGCACGCACAATGTTTGGATTATTTTTTGAATACTTTATGGAAAGGAGTACGAATTAATTCATTATTTTCTACCATTTAGGTGCTACATATTGCAACTGTGTTGTCATTATTTGAATTTGCTTCTGGATTTAAGTCATTGTTGGACTTAAAGTTAACTTATATATCTTTGAGAGTACATGTGAGCTTAGGTTGCAAAGGGAAGACAGAGCTCTTTCATGAGAAGGGGAAAATGATCATCAAAATTAGCATGCTACATTTTGTTTCTCAACCCAACATGGGATTCAAGAGGATAGTGTTTGAAACCGGTGATGGGATGTTGTTTCATTGCAATCATGTTAAAGGGCGTTCAAGTGTCAAACGTTGGAGAGACACATCTTCTTCCAAACTTTACCTACAAGGTAAGTATGGTGATCACATGAGTTTTGTTAGTATTGAGAAACTTTCGTTTACTGCAGGTTCGGATTTGAGTACAAATCCTTTTCAAGAGGGGGAGAATGATGCAACCCAAGTGGCACCCAAGCCCGAACAAGAGGTCCATGCCCCAAGGATGGAGAGGACGAGCCCATGATGTCCAATGAAGGTGGAAATGAATTTGAGAAAGCCATGAAGCCCGCCAAACAACATGATCCAATAATTATGTCCGATGGGCCTAACACAAGGATGAAGGCTAAGGAATT